>BGPR01005142.1:66655-98795 GCA_013235015.1 Araneus ventricosus
ATTACGTACATGGTTGTCGTTTTAATTCTGATCCCCATTAATCTTAATAACAACCGCTTCCTAATCAACTCTTCTTAAAATTACTTTAAAGAAGATGTTTAACAGAGCCTGATATCGAATTTTATAATTTTAATCTAGAACATATTAATAACCCAAAGAAAAGTTAAACCCTGGGAAAAGCTTGCGCTCCAAGGTAAGCGAACAAATGTTTTTTAATTTTGCTTGGTAAATTGTAAATTATTTGCCTTTTAAATATTCCCTGAATTGGCTCAAATTCAATTTCATAATTCCTTCTTTTCTTTATATATTTTATTACATTTTGATGTTTGGCTGACTGTAAACTACATCTTGTATTGGGTCCTCTCCTCTCTGAGGTGTAAGTAGGCATCCCGCTAATCTAGGCTATTATTGGAAAGTGATCATTTGTTGGATTCTAAGCTGATACAATAAAGATGTAGCATAATAATAAGATACTTGATAAGTAGCTTTTAAGGTCAAGGATACTTTTGTAAATAAAGTATATATATTTTTATGATCCTATTTTTTTGCTTTGATATCAAGCAACTCCAGATGCTTTTTTGACAGCGTTAATCCAATTTAATTGGGGTACTCCTTGTCTTTACTTTTGGGCTTTAATTATCAACAGAATTATATATATATATATATATATATATATAACAAATACGAAAACAAAACATACAGAAATGTAAAGCAACATATATACAAAATAAACATTAAAAAAAAAAACAAAATGTCAAGAAAACAACGGTAAGAAAAGCCGAAAGTGGAATATATATAAAGCAAGATAAAGTAGAAAAAACATATAATGGGACAAATGCAAAATGAATGCGCAAAATGCTGCACTGAAGATTTGTGGAGAATATATCAATATCAAGTGAAAGTCAAAAATATTAAAATAAATGGAGAGACTGTAGTAACCTTGCAAAGCGTATAGATGCTCATCAGGTAAGTAAAATCTATAATGAACCATACTAGTGAAATCGTTTTCTAAATGAAAGTTGTATATTAAAAAAACAAGACTGTCCTTTACCCCCGAAATACATTATAGATAAACCAATTTGAATGAAATAAAAAGAAAATGAACATTAACCTAAAACTGAGAGAGACCTTATAAATAACCTTAATAGTAATGAAATTTACCCTTCTACACACGAACCTTTAATTAATGGCTTTAAGATAAAGTACAGGATTGTATATTATTAGAGCTATGCTGGCATTTACTGTGGGTAGGCCTCGCCAGAGGTCTAATGTGATTACCTCTAGAAAACGTATCTTAAGTCACGTTTATTAACAGATTTCAAATTCAAGATTATTTTAACACTTCATCGTTTGCAATTTTCCTTAATTTTTAACTACACTCATTTCCTTCTTTTATTTACATCTTAATTTACACCTTTGAATTTTTTATTTACACTGCTAATTTTAAAACACACTTTCCTTTTAATATCATCCTGATTTTATATATGCCACCTTATATTATAATTTAATTTTTAAATACACCTCCTTTCTTTTTTTCGGTCATTTCTTTAATTACTGCTCTTCAAAGTAGTTGCTTTTCATCCTTTTTCCATCGATCTTCATCGAAACCCCCCTGCACCTCAGAAGTAACTTGATATCTTCTAAACATCCGGTCGCCTTGGCATGACGCGTTCAAGTTATTTCTTTGTCGCTCTGTTGGTAAAGTATCAGTAGGTTGTTTCATTATTGTATTATTCAAATTCTTGGTTTATCATACTAAAGGGCGGCTATATGCCAACACTGTTCGCAGAAACATTATGATTAATTAATTTTAACGGCTCGCAGATTTTACTTCTACCCTAATGAAGTTCTACGCTTTTACCACCATTTAATACAGTCTCTCCATTTTATTTCTTAATATTTTTTGACTTTCATGATATTGAAATATTAATGATATATATATATATATATATATATATATATATATATATATATATATATATATATATGTTTAGCCAAGTGTTATTTCCTCTGCCTGACAATATGGTTTAATTTTAGTTTAGTTATATGTCGTTCCATGGAAACAAATACGGTTATGACGAACCTCGTAATTTTGATCAGCATTCAGATGACTTGGTCGACACCTGAGATGGCACCTCCGTCTCCAACCTTCCGCGCCACGCCATCATTTTAAAAAGGAAGGATATTGTCTTTCCTTTAGAAATTTGAAATGTTGATTTCTCTCTTGGTTTTAAAATAGTTTTAGAGCTGTCTTAATGTTGTGTTGTTGTTGTGTGTGTTGGTGTGCTTGTGGTTGTCCGTTTTGCGTGGATTTTCTTCCTAAATGATTTTATAAATTGTCGTTTTATGGTGTACTGATTTAATGTGATTGTGTTTTGACTTCCCGTAATGGTTTTAGTTTGTTAGTCAATGGTTTATTTTCTCTCTGTTCAGATGGATCGGTATTTTAAGAGTTTTATATGTATGTAACAATTGTTATTTTGTATTTTTATAGATATCCTTTTACTCACCATCGACCAGTCATTCATATCTAAAATGTAATTAAATACCACCCATGTTTTCGCGTGACGCTAGTATACCTTAAAGTTTTAATAGTTCTGCGTGGGGCTTGGTGGTGGGGACTGTGAGCTCCTTGGTGTCCGGTTCCATGCGATCCTGGTTCTGGAGTTCGGCTTGTGCTCTCTCTTCCCGGTGTTCCTCCCTTGTGCTGGGTAGTTTCCTTCTCCTCCGTCCTGTTAGGACCTTACACCCTGTTGGGTATTCTAGGGTGGAGTGGGCTTTTGAACACCACACCAGCAGGCAACAATATTGTACATATTGTGTTAAGCTTCGTAGGTTAGTGAAGAAATCGAGTATGCATTACGTACCTGCTCCATTTTACCGATTTCTTACGAAATTTCATACAAGTGTGCAATTGCAGTGTCAAGACCACACACAAAATTTCATTTTTGTATCTTCTGTCATTTGTGAGTCATTGTGTATATCTGGACAAACCAACAGAGAGTGAAACATGCGACGGATTTGGTTTAAAATTTTATAAAAGTTTACAATTCTGGTGATAAAACTTTATGCTGAATTTCATCTACCTGGCTGGTTGCGTTTATTGAGTTATCGTTTCCACACGCACGGATAGGCAGTCAGCTAGACTACCCGTTAAAGATTTTTTTCCAAATATACACTCTTCGTATAATCGCATATCAAATTTCATCCGTTTCTCTTGTTGTGTTTTTAATTTATTGTGTGCACAAATCCTGTTACCTACAGATTTCTTGTAATACCGACAGAGGAACGTAATTCCATAAATATTTTTTTAAGATCCAGGGAGCTCTAACATGCATAATCTTTCAGTTTACTGCATTATTGCATTATATACTTGCTATCTTGAGGACTTCCTTTACAGACTTCACAGAAAAACTGATCGAATAATAGAAGATAGTAAAATCCAGTAAGATATTTTCTTATCTTTCAACAATGGAAGAGAAACACGCGATTAAATATTTGTTTACACAATGAAAACGGTTTGAATTACGTTGCAACAAAGAAAACTATTCTTGTATATTATGCTAAAAATATTTTTAAAAGTTAAAGAAAATTTAGAGAAAAATCGTACATTATTGATATTATTAAAAAGATAATTTTGGGGGCTCTCGAATAGTGTAAAAATTATTTTTGTGCTGTAATATTTTTGGAAGTTATTAAGAGAAAACGCCAAAATGTAGCTTAATTTTCACTTAATTAAAATTTAAGTAAAATTTCCTGAAAACGACTCCTAGATGCACATTCCCACCCTCCAAAGTATGCTTGTGCCAAATGTCGCAGCTCTATGTCCAGCAGTATGAGCTGCAGAGCGCCAACGCACACACAGACAGACACACAGATACACAGACAGACACACAGATGCACAGACAGACACACAGATACACAGACACACACACACATTCTCCTTTTTCAATAGTAGAGAAATATCGTCAAAATGCCTTTCCAAAAATACGTAAAGAGCCTCTATTACTGAATGTTTTGCAAATTCTACTCCGAAACTTGGCAGATCATTACGCATTGTAAGAGCAGAAACAAATTATTTTTGTGCTCGGAATTCTTTGAATACTAAAAGTTAATGGTATATGAAGATTAATATTTCTCCAGAAAATATAGTTTCGTATATAAAGACTGAATTAATAACAGAAGAAAAATTCACATTTACTAAATATGTCGAAACGGTTTTGAGAAATAGCTATTAGGAATAGATATAAAACATTTATTACATAACTTACTCCATAGCATCTTACTTTAGGATATAAGTCTTGGAATTGGTTCTTCAAAAATCTAAAAGTTCTGAGAAAGGCTTTCCTTATTTTCTAAGATATTCAAGTTAAAGAGACATTTCTGAATTCAATTCAATGTCTGGTATGCTGGAATGTCTTACAGTAAACACACTTTAAGAAGATTTAACTGCTTAGCTTTCATATTTAATGAACCGATGCATGTTGTTTTCCGCATCGTTGAAAATATTTACATTTGATCCTTTAAAGTAATAAAAATACTTTAGGAAAGTTTATATACAATCCATCAAAAGACTGCATTGCTTATTAGCCAGCATTTGCTTTAGAATGTCTTTGCAGTCATTGCTGCTTGCTTTTGAAATTTTTGAGTACATATTTTGATATGAACTCTTTTTGCAGTGTTAGGATTCTCAAATCGCACTCGCCGGTGGAGGGCGCTCTCCTCCCCCGGGGGTCGGGGATTGTTTTTTGTTAATCAGTCGTTTTGCGAACTTGAAGGCTAAAGGAACGTTTCGTAAGGCGCCGGCGAGTGAGGCCGGGGATCCCAACGAAAATTGTAGCTATACGATTGACGTGGATGACCGTGCAGGGTCCCAATGTACCATTCTGTCTGTGCTGTTTCTGGCCGCGAAGGGCCCCAGCGCTTATTTCGGATTGACGTGGCAAACCGCGAAGTGTCCAGACGTATATTTCTGTTTGTGTAGTTGCCGACCGCGAAGGGTCCAGACGTTTCTTTCTGTTTGTGTAGTTGCTGACCGCGAAGGGTCGCAACAATTAGTTTCAAAGTGTTGTCCTATCCGTTATTCTAGTGTTTGTCCTTAATGTTATATGTAAATAAACTGTTGTTTGTTAGCACATCTCCGGTAATCCATTTAAAAGAACCAACAACAACAGCCCTATAAAAAAGGCCACGATGCATCACACTTTTATAACAACAAAACAACCAAATTGCTATGTTTTTCGAAGACAAAATTACTTTAAGTCTCTTCAGGCGACATTTGTTTGAAAATGAATTCTTAACAGAATGAAAACTATTTCGTGATTTGAATTGTCTTTTTATTCCGACAGAAATGAAGAATTTTTGTTATATACATTTAACTATGAAATGCGATAGATTGAATAAAGTAATGGTCGTAGATATTCATTTAATTATTTACTAACTAGAAGATTTGTGCCCGTCTAAGACTGCCTTTTAGCTTGCAAACAATATCTCAGATTTGAGTGTCACAGAGTTAATAACGAAAGTTATCGAAAACAATGTCATGCAAATTTCTGGATTGCTTAAGAAATAAAAAGAGCATGAAGAACAGAACTAAAGAATAAACTGACACAAACTTTATTTGTAACAATTACTTTCGTTTTGTCAGAGTAAAAATAATGCAAAATCCACTTACAGAAAAAAATGCATTACCAAATACAAAATAAAAAATATGATGAATTGATGACTGCAAATCTTTAAGTAAAAGGAGCCTTTTTCAGTGTAAGTACGTCAAATCAAAACTAATCACTAAATATTTATAACATTTAAGATAACAGCTTTCCTCTTAAATATTAAATTCAAAAATTAAGTAGGTAAAAGGAAGAAAATATTGGATGCACCTTTGGAATAGAGAGACCTCAAAATATTTTATCTTTCAAAGATAAGGGAAATTCACTTCCCCTTTCAAAAACCGCAATGACAACTTGCACTTTCCGAATTCTGAGAAACCCCTCCCCTGTTCCCCAAATCCTTCTGGGCGAGCTACTCTAACGAAGAAAGCGCTGCGACTCTGAAATCAACCACACTGCGTCTGGTCTGAATCGCCTTTGGTACTTAGCCACGCCCACATTCCTGAGCGCTAGTTCCATACCTGGACAATAGGGTGGATCGAAAAGTATAGGAAAAAAATTTTTTTTTGAAATTCTTTTTGGCATGGGGCGGGAAAGTTGTGTCTTAAGTATATTAGTTTATATAATTTTTTTTATTGAAATTCATTCATATCTTCCGGTGCCCCAAGCGCCTCAAAAATAGTTAAAAATTGAATTTTTTATGAAAATTTACAATTTTTTTTTGTTTTGTTTTGAAATTATTTTTGGCATAGGTTGGAAAAGTTGTGTCTTAGGTATATTAGTTTACATATATTTTTTTTATTGAAATCCATTCATATCTTCCAGTGCCCCAAATGCTCCAAAAATAGTTAAAAATGACATTTTTTGGGGGAAATTTATAAAAAAAATATTTTCAAAATTTCCTTTAGCGCCGGGTAAGAAAGTTTTGTTTTGGGTATAATTATTTGCGTTTTTTTTATTATTATTAAAGTTCATTCATATCTTCTGGTGGCGTGAAAGCCAACCAAAAAGATAAAAATTGACATTTTTACAAATATCTATTAAAATTGTGAATTAATGAAAAATATTTGAAAAATTGGCAGATTATTCAAATATTAAAGTGTAAACTTATAAATAATTATAATTTTATAATAATACATGAAGTATAAATTTAATAGTCAAAGCAATAAATCACAAAACTTATAAAAAGTGAACTTAATCATAGATTTTTTAATTCTATTAATTTGAAGATTTACATATTTCTAAAGGATGTAATCCTTTTTGTATTATAATGCTTGATAAGACTTCTTGATTGTATCCTATTCAATATGAAGCCGTGTCTCTTCTCTTCTCCATATACACTTTCCGACGCTTCAAACACTATGAGAAAACACCTTTCTACAGCTTGGGTATGGCATGGATATTTTGACCATTCCTCTGTCTAACTTTTACCATGTTCTCTATTTATTTAAATGGCACATTCATCAAAAGAGGTGGTTCAAATGTCCAACTCGTTGCCAGGTAATAAGGGTAAAAAGATCCTTTGCTTTAAAGTCTATTTTTGGTACTTGAAAAATTCTTATTCTGATAATCCTCTGTTATCATATCTAGCACAAATTAGTTTTCGTAGTGCTAAAGACCTTATATTCTCTCTGTTATTTGTGGGAATTGACAATAGCAAATTTTCTGGATGACAAAAGAAGCTATTTCGTTGAATAAAAGTGTGTACTATATTTCTTAAATTGGGTTCTAAATATCTAAAAAATGAAATAAGTCTCCAAATATGCAGCGCTCCTTCTGTTATGGAGGGATTTTTCTTGACATGGAACCATACAGGTTGCATATACCTTGAAAATATATGTTGCAAGAATAATAAGATTGTCAGATAGTTTTTCTGTGACCACATAATTCTACCTGTAATTGTTAGCCACCTTGAGTGAACAACTGGACCAGGCTTTCTTAATGCCAGGTCAGAATAACATTCACCACGTGATATCGCTAGGCAAATATCATATAGATATTGCTGATCATTGCTGAGAACCATTCTATCTATATTATGTGGCATATTCTCCACATTTATTGAAGAAAAAGGAGCTACAGGTAACTCCTCGTAGGTTTTGATTGCTTTACGAAGTGGTCAACAAAATTCTTTAGGACCAGCTGTTGCCCATCCAAAGAATTTAGTAGATGACGGAGGGGTAACTTATTTGTTTGAAGCAAACAAATTCACCATTGTAATGGTCTATTGAGGCAAGTTCCATCAAGCGAATAATACCTCCCTTGTGCCCAGTATTAACATTTGTTCCGTCGCATCCAATTACTGTTAGCCCATTTATGTGTTCCAAAAAATTGAGTATTGCTTCTTTTGTGGCTTTAGCTCCTCCTGTTGCAGCAGTAACATGTCCGATATACACAGGTAGGTTCGTTTACAAGAGTGTAATGCTCCTCTTTCGTGATCTTTGGGTAGTACCTTCTGTCCTTCTTAATTAGCACTTTTGTGTTTTGTTTCCTCCCATCGAAATATAATCCGGTTAAAAGCGATAACGACACTGTTAACTTAGTAGACTTTGCAACTGCATTTTAAAGCTTTTTACGCTGTCTACGAATTTTATTGCTATCTACCACATGCGAAGCCTCGCCTTCGTGTACAATTCCAATGTCTTGTAGAACAGCACTGGCAAATAAAGTAGCTGTTCTATCTGAAACTCCGTATTGATCACATTCCATTGCTAAGGTAAGGAAATCTAAACGATTTTATGATTAATATTCTAAGGTAATTACATCCGTATCTGTATACAAGGACGAAGACATAGTGTTGAGTTCAAGCAGCTCCTTTGATTGAGCATGAGCAGCAGCATTTTTAACACGATATTTTTTCAGTACGATAATTTTCCAATTTTTGTTGGTATTCTTTATCATTCCTTCGCCCTCTCCTCTACGTTTCTCCTTGTAAAATCGTTTCTTTAACACATTTTTAATTTTTGATTTTTAATTCAAAATTTGCATAAAAAATGTTTTTTTTGCAAATATTTAAGCGTTTTGGGGCACCGGAAGATATTAAACAAAGTTGAAAACATTTTGCATATATGCTAATACACTTAAAAGACAACTTTTGCACCCTATGCCGATTATTTTATCCAAACTTTGATTTTTCGATCCACCCTACTGGACAATTCTAATATAGATTTCTAGATGAAGTGATTACCAAATTCTTTGCAAAAGATGCGAAAATCCTAGCAAAAAATAAGCAAATTTAAAACAATTATGCGTAGCAAGATCTCTGGAATATTCCGTAATTTTAAGATTTTACATAAAAACATCTTTCAGAACTTTTCACAAATAATATGTTTAAAGTAAGGAAAGTATTATAAACATCATTTGATTATAATTATACGCATTACGTTTCTCTCTGTCACCAGTTTCTGAATTCTTTATAACGTTTCTTTCACAACTGGAGTAAAACTTGTAGGTTCAGTAAAATAAAGCATCAACGGAATACGTAATCATTTTGTGAGGAAAAAAAATGTTAAATACAGGTGCATTTTTTGTTTTGAAATAATCTATCTATGCTATTAGGTTTCTGAGGGGGAAAAGTACCCTTCTTCAAAATAATGCAGAGAAAAGATCGATGGACATGAGAACTTCAAATCTGGCTGAGATATATTTCAGAACATGTGGAATAAAATGACTCTGGATAAGATATGGCTGGCGAAAGTTGTAGTCATTTTTCTTAGAGTCCTTTATCTAAATGCATTAATTAAATTGATATTCGGTGATTGAAGCAAATCTTAACATCTCCCATTTTAATTACAATAATTAATTGTTGCTGATTCTTAAATTTAGATCCAGCACTAGCTAGGTGAAATACCCAATGCCAGCAATTCATAATTAATAAACACCACGATTATCAATGATTTATTGCATCACTACGAATGGGATAGACTTTGAATTTTAGGCCTTGATCCAATGACCGATACGGCATTTCGATCAAAACATCTCTCATTAAAATGAGTCCATGAAAGGCGAGGACTCACATAACTGATGTTTGGTGGAATTAGATCAATAACCTTAACATTCCGATCACGAATGAGAGTTGATATTCCAAACACAGGGAAATCCTTAAATTTTCAACAGAAAAGCGGAGCCTTTAAACAGAAAAAGTGTAAAATGTGCTGACATTGATTAAGTTGTCTGTACTTCAAACGGATGAAACTACAGTAATCAGACTATAGATGTATCAAAAATGAATTTAAAGTTTCTTCGTCCAAAGCCACAAAGTGCAGCCGCTGCCATTTTTCCAAAAGGATTTCCATCCACTTAAAAATACTACATGCAATTTCAACTAATTAAACAATTTGCAAATACTTTCTTTCTTTTCGTTTCGCGGCAGTATGCCCGAACTCGGAACCGTGAAGGTTCCCTTTCAGTTGAATGGGCATAAGCAGAAAGATTTATTGAAAGCCAGAAAAAAAAATTACAAAGAGAAGGCGACATCATAATACACACACTGTATGCAAAGTTTCTTAGTTATAAAATAAGAACTAAACGCTAATAATAAAAATAATGAAACAAAACTCACTAGACATAAAATGACATGAAAACATTACATATGATTAAGATGGAATGAACATTAGTAAATAAGTACGTTAGTATAATATATGAATGAAAATTGACAGTAGTATCTGTACAGTGAACGGTAGTACCAAGTATGTGTGTAACATACTTGAAGATTTTATGTACAGCCTGGGAGAAAAAAATATTTAAAACATAAATTGATCGGGTTGATTTGTGTACTGTATTAGTGGAAGAGAACAGGCACAAGTTAAAGAAGATGAGTTGAACTTGAGTGGAGGTTAAGAAATTGTTCTAAGCTGGATCTGGTGATAGAACCATCTTTTACGCTTTTCAGGTAGTCCAGAAGAATAGTGATGTCAATCGTAGAAAAGAGTAAATAGCAAGAAGACACTTAGAGAAATTTCCACTTAAACTTAGTCTGAGGGTACCAACAAAAAGTGTTATAAACATTGGGTAAACGTTAAAAGCGGGAACTTAAATGTGGGTAATATTATATATAAGAAATACATATTTTTAAACATAGCTGTTTCTTAAAACGTATGAAAGAGATTTCAATTCTACATTTTTACAAAATTCATCATTTCAAGTACTAAGCAGTCGATTGTAGAATGAATAGGACTTGGTAGAATTTGGCAAACCAAACTGTTAACAATTGGTGAACCCAAAATCCATAAAATGGAGAGTGGTTCTTGACTGCAATAATTGCGTTGAATTGATATGTCTGGAATACCACAATAAACTCGTCCTAATCCTAGGGGCTGACCTACAACCTCAGACAGACGACAACATTGGCTGAGATGGAGAAAAGTACGAAACAGAAAGCAAGTCACGGAGAAATTACAGGGTTTTAATAAATACGACTGCGTTGACGTATCTTAACTTATATATGACGTTATCTTAACAGTACTTGAATTATGAACTTAATTTTAAATTTCAACTGCATTTTATTAAAAAGGAGAGCGAATGTTGAAGTATGAGAGCAAAATTTAAAAAAAGAGACAATTTCGAACCTCCAGTCCGAACACATTAAAAAGTTTAAGTCTTCATTCGTCTGTTTTGTCTTTGTCTGCCGTGATTGCATCAGCAGTTGCATTCTGGATGTAACGAATTTTAGATCACGCATTTAACGAAAAGAATGTCTCTCTGTCCGTTTGTTTTTCGGGCCGGCATTGGCAACTCATTATGAACCTTCATTCTTTCTTTTTCATGCAACGACATTCGTTTCGCAATTTACAGATAGTCTGCCAGCGTAGAAAAGATTATCATGATGAAACTATGGAGATATTCAATATACTCATAACTGCTCTTTGAAAAATGCTACAACTGTTCGCAGGAAGGTAAGAAAAGAACCTGACCTTATTTTTATTTAGTCTTTAATCTGGTTGTAAAACGAAACAGAGTTTCTTAATTTCTTTTTATTTTTACTCATTTTAATGCTCATTTATCAGCATTAATTTCTAGTCTTGCATTTTAAAGCGCCAATGAAACCGTTTTTTAATCTTTACTGCTTGAAGATGCTTATACCAAGAGGACTATTTTGCTTAATAAGATTATTTGAAATTACCCATATAAAAAAATATCTGAATAATTTAGCTTCTATCTCAAATTACATTACAAACAAAGCTATCAGGTAAAGAAATCTGATATGTCAGCCAAAAAATAGGATTGATAAAAAGAAATGTTTTCTAATATCGATTAACCCCTTCAGTCGGAATTAAGAAATAATGAAGTCAGAATTTTTTTTTCCTTTGGCGTACTGTGTACTATTGCAAATCTTAAAGCAAAAATGAAATTTCAAGCCTGTAGATGAAAAATTAAAAAAAGTTATTCCATGTCCGGCATACGGAAAATACCGGATCTTTCAACTGAAAAAAGGCAAACAATCGCACAAATTTCACTTTAAAATGGTTGTCAAAGTATAATAAAATATTGTAGAAGTCTTTTAATTGGTAAAAAAAGGATTAAAAACAAGAAATTATTTGAAAAACAAAGTTCACCAACGAGCTACATTTTGGGAGGAACGATGCTTTTCTCGATTTTTTTTGAAAAAAATGAAATGATTCCATGCCTGAAATCATATGAAGAAATCATTTCTGCGGTTGAAGAGAAATAAAGGAAGTGAAAGATCAGAATAATAGTAAACAGAAACGAAAGTCGAGGCATTCTTTCATCCATTACACAATTTTCTCGAGCTTCATAGTGTGGAAACAGGAAAAGTATCTTTTTAGTGTTTCCACTTTATTCTCGGTGTTCCTAAAAATTTGATTAAAGTACAAAAGAAATCATATCTGCGGTTGCGGAGAAATAAAGGAAGTTAAAGAACAGAATAGTAGTAAATAGGAACGAAAGTCGAGGCATTCTTTCATTCAGAATTTCGTAGTCTTTTATTCCTGTTTTTGACTAGGTTTAGATAAAATTGTTTTGTTTCATTCGCAGGATGAGAAAACCAGGATACATTTTTATCTCTTAATATAGAGAATCCACGATTCATTCAATTCAGTTGCATTTTTATGCCAATAAGTTTTGAAAGGAAAGTCATAACGTCAGAATATTCTGTGTATATAAATTGTGTAGCATTTAAGGATATCTTTGAATGTTTTCGTCGCTTTAAAATTCAAAACTCATGTTTAGATAAGATATAACAAATATTCCAAATTTAGATAATTAGATAATGTATTTTCATGTTCGATTTCTTTTCCCTTGTATCTAAAAGGTTGGAAAAAATAACAATATACAATAACTTCCTTTGCAGGCTTTTATTAATTTTTTAAAAAATTATAGCCTTTCTGAAGTATTTGAAAAATGCTTACATTTTGATATAACATGTCCTCTTATCATGATTTTCCGGCATAAATTATGAGAAAAACAGCAAATGAACTTCCATATACCTTATTGTGTAGACTCTTATAAATTGTCAAATCTAGTTTAAAACTAAATAAATGCACATAAAATAAAAAATTGACATAAGTCAAGTAGGTAATTTAAATGACTATACAAAAGCATGGGTTTTCAATTCTGTAAACTTAGGATAATTTTTTATAAAATACAATTTGTTAAATAAAGAAAATAAATGAACATTCCCTTGTGCTGTGAAGGGCTTTCTTCAGTTGATACAAATCTGAGGTTATTCAAAACCGAATTAAATACAGGAAAATGTAATTGTTAACCATTGACACAAAAACTTATTTAAAAATTCATGTTCTAGCAATTTGAATATATAGTGTGGAGAAAAGTTTTGTCTTCAGAAAATACATATACAGTTATTTGTTAGATTTCAATTTTGGCCAAGACTTTTTAAAATTTATATTTATCGATTCAAGAAAGAATATTGTTTAGAAATATAATGTATTTTTCCAATCGAATTCACTTGTACTGTTGTTACAATCTGGCTTTTTGCGACCACGAAATTTAGTGGTAATGATAATGTAGGCGATCATCAGGCATGCTTAGTGTTGGGTTTCATAATAACAATACACAGTTCATCAATCTAAACTGTTATATTGTCAGGATTAAGTTTACATTTTGAAGAAGTATTATTTACAATTAAAGGCATTTACAAATGAAACAGTTCGTCATTAAATAGGCTTTTGGGTGGCCCATCGTCGTCTTTGGTCTTTGTCAGAAAAAACCCCACGTCGTTCAGGCGTCTCGTACCGCCTCTTGGTCTCTAATTCAGTTGATTCTCAGCTTGATTCTCTGACGTCACGGGCGATGGAAACGCCCTCTACAGGTACTCGGCTGCGGCTGGTGGCCCACAATAATAAATCTATCAAAAGAAGCTTTTTAATGTAAAATATACTTTCTTAATTAGCTACATAAATTACTCATTTCGCTTTATTAACTTTAAATGTCATGGTAAATTTCAAAAACACCGATTGTCCATTCTATAAGCAGTGTTTTTCTTTTCGAAAAAAGATATGGAAAATATGTTAAAACGACTTCGAAGGAAATATTTGCTTCAAAAAATGTTTGCAAAATTCCTTGAGATTGTTTTTATTGTCATTCCTAATTACTATTCACATTAATTGGTTAAGAATTTTGCAAACATTTTTTTCAGCAAATGCTAGCCAATCAGCAGAGCAACCTTTATATGTGCATTTCATAGACTTTCCTAAATTATTTATTGCTTTAAAGAACGAAATTGTGGTGATGAAGAAAACTAGCGCATCAGTTCATTAAATATGAAAGATTTGGCTTTTAAAATGTTTTAAACTTTGAATACCAGACATAGTTTTCGATGAAAAATAAATGAGAAAAGCCTCTAAGTCTAAAATACTTTGCAAAAAAATGAAGTAACTCATTACTCTCATGTTTCAAATAATCGATTTCAAAATCGGTATTTTCGAAAGAGGAAACTTCGGACTAAATTGTGGAATAAATAATTCATATGCTTTCTGCGAATACTGCTTTTTAAAAACAATTTTTTTCTTCGTATTTTGTTAGTGAATTCTTCTACAATATTTAATTCAACTTTTTAAGAAACTAAATCATTATTTTAAGATAAATATGGCTGGTCGGTTGGATTTTGCGGCGCAAGAATTTTTTTTTATTTCAATAAACTTCTCCAGACGGCAAAACAAACAAAATTTGTTCATGATTACATTTTAAAATCTAATGTACCCTGAGAATAAAAATTCTTTATATTAGCAAAGTGTAAATGTATACGTCTTTTAATCCTAAATTAAGATATAAACAATGTCTCAATATAATTGCGTAGTCAACTTCATTTCAAGTAGTCATAATTTACAAGAGAACTCCTGTTTTGGGAATGATGTGAAAATCCTTCAAATTATAGATGTTGAAAGTCTTATTGCAAATAATATTTACCATTCATTTAAATGAAAGTAGTAAGATTTCAGAGCTCAAAGACAATGCTGTCTTCCCGTACTTGTTATTTTTAAAAATTGAAATTGCGTCTTTTTAAATTCCAATTTCATCGTATTATTACTGATCACCGAGGGTGTTGGAGGGGTCACATCCAGTTAGGGGATAAGAAGCCGCCCGTATTAACATTCCGGTTCTCGTTTCCCCAGTAACAAAGTGTTTTTTTGTTAACGAGCCCATTGTCGATGACGGGACGTACCTCCTTAGGGAGAGATTTGTCAATGGGCCGATCTTAATGCTGGTTATTTTGAGCAGATCATAGTATCAGTGTTATTATCTGCTGCGAACCGTCATTCAAATACAGCGGACGGCCATTGTGTTAGGGCGGGAAGACTTATGAATTATGATCGGTATTTCACACACGGTTCACTTTCGACTTATCAAGATATAAAATACACAATGCGAATTTATTTTTCTGCGTCTCTAATATTCTCATTTAAATTGCTTACATAGAAATATTTATTTTGAATTCATGAAATCAAAATACGATAAATTTAATAAAGACTAAACTAAAATTTTACTTACTAAAGCTTTAAGTATTACTAAATCTTAATAAACATACTAAAATTTTAAATATTAAAATCACATAATATTTTCAAATTTCATATTGACTTTAAATACGCAATATTAAAAAAAATTATGAATTATTCCTCTGAAGAATTGTCACATTTTAATCAGTGCATTTCATAACACATTTCTTTCAGACAATTCGTCATAAAAAATTGTGAATTATCCCTCTGAATAATTGTTACATTTTAATCAGTGCATTTCATAATACATTTTTTTTCAAACAATTCGTCAATTTCTGTGAAACTAATTAATATTTTTATTTCCTTCTTTTTTTATTTTTATCTAAGAATCTAATGAAGTAACACGAATCTGGTAGTTAAGATTTTATATAAAATAATTATCTCATTTGTTGCATGGTTTCGTATTTTGTTTTATTTGTATTTGAAAGTTACATTCTTTTTACTTTCTCGTATACGAAGTATAGAAAGAGAAAGTATTGTAATCGTCTAAAAATTCGAACTCGAGATTTTGACGAATCTCCACGTTTTAGACCTCCCTGAGTCCGAAAAACACAATTTTGGAATTATGTCTGTCTGTGAACACGATAACTCGAAAACCATTAGAGCTACGGGGATGAAATTCGGTACGTGGTCTTTACACATAATTTGTAGGTTCTTTCAAATTTTGGACAAAATCCGTATACGGAAGTCTAGCTGTCCGCGATCATGCGAACACTGTAACTCAAAACCTTGAACAGCTACATGGGTAAAATTTGGCACATGGTTTTATCGTCATGAATGTAGGTCCATATAAAATTTTGGGCCAAATCCGTCAACGGGCTGACTGTCTGTCGGTCTGTATAATCGCATACTTGCTCACTTTTGAAACGAACTGCATGCGCATGCGTACTGGTAGCAATGCCTGTGCACGCGGTAGGATTACGCCAGTTTGTCCTTGAGACGTTAAGAGTGGAAAATCGGTTCGAATTTAATCGCTACGCATCTCTTTGAATTTGAGTCTTTACGTAAATATTTTACAATCACTAGAATCTACAATGAGAAACCTTCTGATAGTCATTAGATTCTATGTTACAGTAGGCTCGAATTTTTTTATCCACGCGGGGGGAGGGAAACAGCACCTTTTTGGGAAAGTATACGGGAAAGTTTAGGGGGGACCACTCCCGCTGGATTAAACTCTCTTTCTCCAGAATGAAAAAACATTGTGTTATACATTGTGTACTTGCATAAAGATTTTGATAAATTATTTTGGAACATATCAATGACTCTTACCACAGTCTTGAAGTCTTATGAAATGAGAATAAGGTAAATTTAATACAGATTTACTAAAATTTTATGTATTAGGATCAGGCGGTCTTTGTTATTTTCATAATAGCTCCGCTATATTATTCCTCAATTTTTAAATGCTCCTCTTAACTTTTTGTTACATTTTATGGTGAATAACCAGGTTTTTATTATTTGTTAAGAAAATTTTTTAATTCACGTTCTTTGTATTATAATTATGGGCTTAAAATTTTCAACGGCTTTTCAGTATTTCCGATCTTTTATCTTCTTTACATTTTCAAGTGCTTAACATATACTGCTTTATATTCTGGATTTGAAAAATAATTATCTTTATAAAATTCTTTTACATTTATCTTAGATAGAGTTAGTTGCATGCCTAACATTTTAATTTAAAAATCTCTTTAAAGCCAGATACGTGTTGCTAAAATTAGTTTCAGTCATTATCATTGCCATTGTTATCGTGATAATCACCTTTGCAGTACCACCGTGTCACGCACTCTACTACTTATCATAAAAACTGAAAACCGCACGCAGTAAGCGTTGTAACGCATAACATTTCTTCAGCGTTCTAAACTTGGTACTAAAAAATGATAAAATGATTAATTAGGAAAATGGTAGAACAACAGAATAACGGAAACCATTGCCTCTGAAAAGAATGTGAATAAAAAAAACTAATTGCCCTCGGCGATCTGCTATTCGCCCGTTATAAAGGGTGTCCGAGAATTGTTGGACACATTTCAAAAATTAATTTTAAAAAAACTAATTAAGTTTTTCAAATGAGAGGGCATTCTAAAAAGTTTGCCGGAGAGCGCATTCTAAAGTGTTAAGAGTAGCATGCCGTCTTGGTGTTCCAGGGGTCGTAAATTACTGGGAATCAAAAATTTGTTTTGAGCCATTATCTGCAAAAATATTAAAACTGGAATAAAAATAAAAGCATGTATTTGTTGGGAATTACGCTCTTTAATTTCTTAATTCATATGTAGTGTGAAAACTGAATAGTTTTCGTTATATTAAAGAAAAACTGAAAAAAAGGAACCAGAAAACACGCATCGACTTCTGCTGATCGGTAGCCATTGTGTACGGATTTTTCTCGCTGTAACAAATCTAGAACGGCGTAACTCTGTGTTACCTGTCTGGAAAAAAACTTTTTGAGATGCGCTCTTATTTTTAAAAAAAGCAGTAGTTCAAACATTTTTAAATTTTTTTATTAATTTTTGAAATGTGTCACTTCATTTGTGTACACCCTGTATACGCGTCTTCGCGCAGTAAAAGGGTTAATTACAAATTCAATGTTACAATTAATTTTAAATTCAAAAATCCCTAGGACACGCTTAAATGTCTCAAACATCCTTTACCATATTAGATTGAAATAAAAAAATAACCCAAATAATGGGAGGTGTCATCTAATTAGGAAGTTACATCAAATTGTAAGTTAAGGGGTTAACGCGTCTTCGAATTATTGGGTCTATGAATAACTTTCTTTCAGAATATAAGTTTAAAAGTGTCATAATTTGTTGCGCGAGTGGATTCGGGTAGCGGAGATCAGGGGTAAGAACCACGGATTTCAAATACTCAGCACATCTATGCCGAATTCAGATGCCATCTAAACGAAATTAGCCGAAGTCGCATGCTAGGGAACCTGGAAGAAGATTCCACCGTGAGAAATCAGTAAGAAGATCTTGAAATCTCCCACGCCTTTAATTTAAAGACATGGATTCTTCAAAACGGACGAAATAAATGATTGGCAGTTCAGAGTAGTTCATCCACAAAACAACGATAAAAGTTCCATTAAAAAAGATACAATTACTCTTTGTCTCTTTTGTTTTGCACAAATCTCTACTAATAATAAAGGAGAATGAGTGTGTGTATGTGTGTTGGTCCTCTACAGGACAGACAGCTTGACTTAGAGCAACAGAAATTGGCACAAATATACTTTGGAGAGTGGGAATGTGCATCTCGGAGCCCTTTCTTTGAAATTTTAATTAGAATTATAATTAGTTAAAAATTAAACGAAATGTTGGCGTTTATCCTTAATAACTTTCGAAAATATTACAGCACAAAAATAATTTTTACGCTGTCTGAAAGCGCAAGTAATTACCTATTCAATGATATGAATTAAGTTGATGTACACTTTTTCTCTACTTTAAATAAATTTTTAATAATATTTTTGGTACTATAATTTACAACAATTCTATTAATTGAACGCAACTCAAACCGTTTTCATTGTTTAAACAAATATTTAAATGCCTATTTCTCTTTCATTGTTGTAATTTGAGGTAGGATGCTAAAAAATTTTGATTTCAGATTTTATTTCATCAAGAAATTTTCGAAATCTGTAAACCAAGGTCTCCGTGACATTGTTTTGCTTTCATTAAGAAATATATCCATTAAGTTGAATGATTATGTTTGCTATGTTTTCATTCTTTTCTCAGCATGTTTTAATCCAGCCAAAATGCCGCTGTCCAAAAAATATGCCGCGTCATTTTAATGTTGAAATCAAATGCCTATTTTACAAGAGGAATAAGAAAGTGAAGATAGTGCCGACAACACGGATTTAGAGGTTACATGACTTTGTCAGTTACTTCACTCCATTAGGAACATTTAAGTAGACAATAAACAGTAGAGGTCCAAGGCCACTAATAGGTTGGGTTACATGGGTTAAATATTTATCACAATCTGAAGTTTAAAATTACGTTGAAGGGAACATGAATATAAAATGAAGCAAGATTCAATTTATAAAATGAAGCAAGATTCAATTTATAAAATGAAGCAAGATTCAATTTATAAAATGAAGCAAGAATCAATTTATAAAATGAAGCAAGATTCAATTCATAAAATAAAGCAAGATTCAATTGAAATCATATTCACGGCGAACAGGATGGTCGCCGAAGGCTGTAGGGAAAGACTTTTCTTAAAACGTTGACGTAAATGACGTCCATAGAGGTCCAATGCTTGGGATTGTTGATGCAATTGATGAATGTTAAGAATATTGCCGTCCTATATTCTTAGTATTATAAATACATTTTTAAAATATATCAGTGTTGAATCTATTTGCTTTGAAACTCTTCATTGTTCTGGAAATAATGAGAAATATTTATCACAAAGATCATCTATCATTTACGCTCCCTTACAAATGTTTCAAAAAATTGAATTTTGTGTCTCTAAATTATCTCTAAATTTTTGTTATGCTAATATAAGTGTTTATTTTTTAACTTTTTAATTTTGTATTACAGAAAAATCTAAATGAATTCAAATTAACTTAATTAATGTGAAAAATAAAATAATATTGGTTTCTAAAAATATTTTTTTTGTTAAATTATTCCCAAAAAGTTATCGTTTTAGTCTCCAGAAGTACCAAGACGTCTATAGCCGTCTTTTGTGTATCAGCGAAATCGAGATATTAAAAACAGATGACGGCTATAGACGTTCGCCATTTTTTAGAAACATTTGTTAGCAAAAATAATAATTTTATTCTGTAAGTCTGAAATCTTCATGGGACTCCCCAAGAATCAACAAAAAAAAAATGTTAAATGCGTAGGACTACTTTTCTCGCGTGACCCTTTTATCGATTTAATTTTTTTGTAACTTCTGTTCTTACCCTTTATCTCTAAAATAAGACATTAGTTATATTTTTAACATATGTAGTTAAAGAGATATAGAGGATCGCGTCACCAATTCAAGCGTATTTTTGCCCAAATTTGCGACACAGTTGTCCCTGAACTACAATTCCGATTTTCAATTTTTTTTTGGTAACTTTTGTTGTTACCCTTTATCTCTAAAATAAGATATTAGTTATGTTTTTAACATATGTAGTTACCAAGATGTAGAGGATCTCCCATACAGCGTTTTTTGTGGCGTTTTGGCGTATGAATCAAATTCCCTCCTGAGACCCCAATGGGAGGAATGCAGTCCTACGTTAAAAAAGTTGCGTTTGTCATCCATCATCGATTTTAGAGTGATCGTCAACTTGTTAATATATTCGCTGCAACCATTCACTCAATCCAGCGCATCGGTTGCAGTGAATGCGTTAATCAAAGAATGTAATATTGATACCAAAAGGGGGGATGTACCATAGAGCGATATTTTTTTTTCAACTTCCGATGGGGCATAAAATAAAGACAAGTGTAGATAACAAAATGGTTTCATTACAAGTAGTCAAGTACAATCAAAGTTCATTTTCGACACAGTCATCTTGAAGATTGAGACATTTTTCATATCGTTAGAGGAGTTTTCAAATACCTTCTTCAAAGAAGGTTGCTGCCACCGTGTTCAGATTGTTCTGCACGGAGCCATGAAGCTCTCCGTTGGTGCGGAAGCGTTGTTCTCCCAGTCCTGTCTCCAGCTTCAAACAAAGTTGAAAATCCAAAAGTGGAGTCAAAGGCTGTAATATATCCTGATAGCTCCTGGAGTTTAACTTTTTACAGAAAAAGTCCAAAAATGTTGGGCTATTAAATCCAAAACCATGCAACTTTTAGGCCCATGTAGAGGTCAAGTTAATTTAACAGCATGTGTAGAAGTGAGATTTAGTAGTCTAGTCGCTGAGGCTTTAGATACGTAGAACGATTGACACTTAAGTGCTTCCTATTGACTAGTACGAACCTACACTACTCCGCTTCTCAATCTTTTATGCCTGTACTCCACATATATCAGAAGTACTCCATTGTGAGATACACAGAGCTGGTGACACAATCAAAGAAATACTACTTCATAACAAAATAAAGAATTTAATAGAACAACAGCTAAATTAAAATCCTAAATTAAATCAGAACATCATTAAACACGTTAGCTGTGAGATGATAAAAAGAAAAGAGAGCGAACAGAAGTAATAATTGTCTCTAAGTACTCTAACAGACTAGTCGTTATTGGTTTACAGGTGACATCACAAAGAGGGCGGATCCGATCTGCATGCAATTACGACTCGAGATACTGCCAGATGCCGCGATGATGCCACAACCACTTAATGTCATTACTGATACTCCAACTCGTTTATTAGTAAAAAAACTTTTTGATTAGTTTTTAGATTATAGAACTATCCACCGTTTCATATAAATTCCAATTTTTCTAATCGCAGAATATGGTCGGAATCCACTTTTCGTCATGAAACATACTTTCCTTCGTAAAATCTTTATTAAATTTTTTTGTCATTATTTCAGTATTGTTTTTTAAGTAATGCCACAACTCTTCTTAAAAATTATTCAAGTATTAGAGCATTATTTTAGTTTTTCGTTCCATTTCCATATGGAAAATTAAAGTGTAAAATAATTCTAGAAATAAGCTAAGAGATTGACTGAGTTTCGTAATTTACAGAAGACTAAATAACAGAATATCTTTCATAGGCATATCTGGATACCGAAAAATATTTATCAGAAAATATACTGTAAAAGAGAAATTAATCGCTTTTCGATATTCCGAAAGAGCGAATTTGTATTTGAGACTAACTTTCTAAAACACGTGTGTTTTTTCTACTAGTTTCAGGAAGAGAGTTTCTAAAAAGATTTTTTTTTATCTTTCCACATAGAGCTTTGCAAGAAGAGTCGGGATTTGCATCTTATAAGTATATTTTTTATTGGGGAATTGTTGGCTCTTTAAGAAAACGATATGAGTTTAAATATATACTTTATTACGAATGTAACTATTTCAAGCGAAAGATATAAATGGAGGCAAAACTACAAATATTCGCAGCAATTAGTATCATTTTACTAAACGTTAAAAGGTTTTATAAAATAAATTGTAATGTGCTTTATAAGAAAATGAAAACACTATCAAATTATTATTTTTTAAATGAAATCTTGTAAAGGGGTTATAAATTGTTTTCATCAAAAATAATAATTTAAATGCTGTAAAAAGCATTCAATTACAGTGGAAAACCTCGGTAAACCGTACAGAGGTAAACCCCAATGAGTTCGGATTCCCGACGTTCTACTGTAATCCCGAGAATACGAACTAATTGGTGCTTGCCTCTGTTCGGATTCAGGGAAATTCTAGATAAACCACTCTAGATATAACAAATGCAGTAGAGTATTGACTTTCAGTGATCTTTGAAGGAGTGCGAAAGAGCTAGCGGCGATTCACCTGGTGCAGTAGCAAACAAGTTGAGGGTGAAAAGCTGATTTTGTTTCTACTAATTAAGTAGCTGTATTCATTCTTAAAGACCAATTCAAATGCTTCTTTTATATTAGGAGTAAATATTACCTTTGTTCCTGATTCGTAATTGTAGTTTTTCCTACATTTTTCAATAAAAATGTTTCAGAAAATTCAAAAAAGAAGTTCGGATTATCCGAAATTTCGGATTCCTGGGGTTCGGCTTCTCGGGGCTCTACTGTATATAAGTTGCTTTTTTGTCATGCATTTCTTTTCCTTTAATACAAATCTTCGTTGAAATCATCGGACATGAGAATGGTAGCAATTTTTTTTATTCGTTAAAAATTATTACAAAATTAAAAACAATCACGCACTAATAATCTTCGAGAATAATTCAAACAGTAACATAATGGATGACTAGGCATAAAAAGAATTATCAACATTTTCAGTGTGACGAACTTTTTCTTCCATTTAATTCAGTAATTTAACACGTCAGTTAAAATTCGTTCTTCAAGA
Organism: Araneus ventricosus; assembly: GCA_013235015.1. Lineage (NCBI taxonomy): Eukaryota > Metazoa > Arthropoda > Arachnida > Araneae > Araneidae > Araneus > Araneus ventricosus. Next base: position 90,111 of record BGPR01005142.1, read on the forward strand.
GGAAATAGAGGTAATCTAATTCTTGGTGCTTTAATGCTTCAGCCAGAAAATGCTAAAATTAATCAGAAAAAGTGGTTCTAATAGGAAATCCTGTAATGATAAGAAGTTAAGACATTGCACTATGGCTACTAAACGAAAACGGAAGATACAGTAAAAAAACGTAAGATTAAAGAAGTTATTAATAAATTCGCTCATCCAAATTATTTTGTCTCCAATTTTTATGTGCTTGGGGAACTTATATTATAATGAGCTTAATTTTTTAATCAAATTAAAAGAAGCTTCAGGAAGAGATCTTCAGCCAGTCACTCATGTTATTCTCATTTAATATTTAAAAGCTGCATTTATTTTCCTTTAAAGAACCTATTAAAAAAGATCGGAAAAATCTTTCTTCTAACAGTATTTCATTTTGTTTAATTTTGAAAAAAAAATAACAGGGGTAAATTCTTAAGTAGAATTACTAAAGTTTAAAGTTATTATTATTAATCTGCAACTTCTGTTCATAATTATCATTGAAAATTCAAGCTAAACTTAAGCTGCTTTGCAATTTATTATTTTACAGGATCCCTTATTGTAAATTCTACCAAGCCTTTTTAATCGCATTTATGATATTATGCATTTCCATAAATCTTCTTTTATTAATAAAAGCTGCATGGCAATCTAAATATTTTTCTTTGGAAACTTAATGTCAAATGATTCATTTCTTAATCTTAAGATAATCAGTTTTTCCTCAGGAAATTCTCTATATGTAATGAAATAGTTTTTCCTCAGGAAATTCTCTATATGTAATGAATTTATAATATATCTCCTGACTAAGAAATAATCACTTAAAATGTAGCATCTTTTCATCCATTTTATGCATCTATTTTATGAGAGAAATGACATGTGATAATATTTCAGAAACTGGATTTTACAATTAATTTGCAATATTTGAAACTGAATATTTAATATACTAGCCGTCTTCGGTGACCAGCTTGTTCGCCAGAAATATGATTTCAGTTGAATCATGCATTATTGTATTTTCATGGTTCTCTTAATAGCGTAATTTTAAACTTCAGATTGTGGTAGATATTTAACCCATGTTCTATTAGTGTCCTTGTACCTGCTCTGTTCATTGTCTATATAAATGTCCCTAATGGAGTCAAATAACTGTGACCTCTAATTCCATGCATCGTTTACTATCTTCACTTTCTTATTCCTTTTGTAAAATATGCGTTTTAAAATGACGCAGCACATTTTATAACCAGCGGCATGTTAGCTGGATAAAATAAATATGAAAAATATGAAAATAAAAATAATGAAAAGATCAGGTCCATTTGAAGTAAAACATATGAAACCCAACCTCATAACCAACAAAGCAAAACAAGAATGAAGAAAAAGGTGTCAAAACTCACCCAGTAGTCCACTTGAAATGGACCTGATCTTTTCATTATTTTTATTATTTTTATTATTTCTATTTCTACTTTTTCAATTGGACTCTTATCTCTTAGCTTTGTTTCCTTATTTCAAATTATGGTTTTGTTCGGTGTTCCGGGGAGACAAACTCTTTTTAGCATTATTGCTAGAGTTTGTGATTAGAAAACACCGAATTCATTGATATATACGCCCGTTCGGGATTTCCCTCGCTGATGACGCGTCCCGGACGTTGGCGATCTGTTCCCTTTTTTGTTGTTTTGGTTTTCATTTTTGACATGGTTTTGTTTTCTTTTGTTAATATTTCTCACTTTTCGGTTATACTGCTGCATTAGCGCATTCACCGCATTTGTGAAGGTTTTTTTTCCCAAATTTAAATCTTTTTTAGAATTTTTGTTAATCGTGTTGTGTCCATTTCCTCAGTTTACATCATCTGAAATATTACTTCTAAAAGTTAAGTATTTATTTTGATTAAAAAACTAATTTCTTAATTGGTTTTTGCATTTGTTTCTGTTTTTGTTTATGTTTGTATATATATATATATATATATATATATATATATATATATATATATATATATATTCATTTGAACCAAAAAGGACTTTTTTTTTATGCGGTTCAAAACATTTAAATCCAGGTAAAAGCTTCTGAAAAGATATTTCTAGATGGTTTTTCGAGTCAGTCAAATTACTAAACACTTTGCCTTTTATATTTCCAGCTAAACCAAAAAGGAATACCTTTTCGCTTAAAAAGAATTTACGCTTGCAATAGAAACGCTAACTATGCTAAATTATATTCCAAACTTTGTTTTTTCCTGTAACTCTGATATTCTTAAAGCTTTACTATTTCTTTTTACCACTGGATAATTTCTCATTGTATCCTTCTTTCACGATTTTCATTTTTTTTACCCTTCTTCAGATTTATTTTATACTTCGTACATTGAAAATTATTACTATAAAAAATTCTTATATTGACGTATATCCTTAATTTACCTGGTAAAGTCCAAATGCCATAGAACTGTTTGTAAAAGATTTTCCTTATTATTTTTGAACACTTTATTCAGTTCATTAAATTTCTTCCTCCAGAAGGTCTGTTTCTTCCTCGCTTTCGCTTCCATGGTATTTTTGCTCAATGTTGATGGCTCTGGTTCCAATTCATTTTCATCACTCAAATTGAGCATTTCATGTTCACAAACATCTACAATTTCAAGTATTTCATCAAGCTTCGGCTTCATTTAAATTTTTTTTCTTTCGTAAGCGTCTTTGTATTTTTGATAATCCTAGAACTCAGATGTTGTTTCTGGATTCCGTTTTCTAGATGGTGTGTGAGGTTTAGATGATTTCGGCTTGATTTCAACTCTTTTTTTTTCCAAAAGCTGGTAGAGAGAAGATTAAGTTTCACTTTTATCAGTATTTCCAGGGAAGTATGGACTTGTTTGTCTTCCATAATTCTGCAATAAGTTTGTGTGGATTAGACATCTAACTCGTTACAATCCATTTGTGTAGAAGCGTCGATTTTTCTTTGAACTGTTTGAGTGGATATTTACCGAAACCGACTTCTCTCTACTTGAGTAAATATATCAACTTTTCCTGTTTCGTTTGAGTTGATTTTTCTTGAAATTGGCATCTCTGAGTCTGAGAAAACGGTTGATTAGCCGTCATTTCATCGAAATTTTGCTTACGTCCAACTTCTTAGCACTGTTCAACAAGTAAATGAGATATCTAAAAATAGCAGTGGCATCAAGTTGAGATCTCCAAATATTGCAAGTTTCATCAGTATCCAAGCCCACAGAATGATGGCCATGCAGGCCACAATATTTGGAATTTCCATGGGGAAATCTTGTCAACCGTTGATAGAAGAGCAGATAAGAAAGGATCCACTCGAATAATGCAAGGAATTACTAATACACTTTAAAATAAACTTTCATAATATTTAGCACCTCCGGAAATAATCTTGATGTCGTTTATTCACTCTGCAATTAGTTGCCTACAACAATTTCTTTTGACCTCATTCTTTGTTTTGTCCTTTCATGAACACTATAGCAATTCAACAATGAATTGACTGCTTCTCAACAATACAATACTTACACTGTATGCTTGTTTAAAAATTTAAATTTTTGATACTATTGATTTTTGCATTTATTGTTGAAAATTGCCTATTGATTGCCTTTGTTTGCGCTTCCAATTAAGTTCTGTATTTCTTGGCACTGGATTTATTTTCATGGTACACACTTTTATGCGCAATGTTTATGCTTTACAGGGAACCCTTTTCTATTAACAGAAACTCAGAGAAAAAAGTCCATATTCAAGCGACAGTTTGCCAATTCTTCAAAATAATATCCAAACTTAGTGATATTTCCTTGGTTTGGAATTTGGCGCGACAACCGAATTACGCCAAAAAATTTGTGGTTTATGTAGTTATTGGGTTCTAAATATTATAAGCTAGCTTTTGGCAATTAGTTGAAAATTATGTTAAAGAAATGAATCAATAGCAGGAAATCTTAAAGCTTAGAAAATTTCAGGAATCGACCAATTAAAATTATGCACCTACCTTTTAAAGCCTAGAATATATCATATTCTTTCTTTACCTTACATATCTTGTACTAGGAATAACATCAGATGAAAGATTTAAAGATTGTAAAGTAACTGAGTCAACATTTAGTCTCAAAAGCAGTTACATTCTCATAAATCCCTATAATAAACCTTTTTCATTTTAAATATCATTGTACCTTCTCTGTTAGATATACCCTTGCGGTTAGCGTTTGCTTATCTTTTTGATTTGTTTTACTTAGCCATTCATAGAATACATGTTATATTCACACTTGTGAAGTGTTCCCTTATCTGTTTTCTTTTTCAATTATGATGATATTTTTGAAAACTTCATGAAAGACACTTGAATAAAAAAATGACACTAAACGAAACTAACTTATGCAGGGTGTGCCAAAAAGTTGGAACAAGCGTTTATTTCCTTAAATATTGATTTTAGACATATACTTCCAATTACAAAGTTACATCAAATAAGGTAAGAATTTGTGTCAAAACGCTTTAATTTCTGTGAAGTTGAAAAAAAGTTAAGAAAATTAAATTTTTATACGTGTCCCATAGAGCAAAAGTGTCAATGAGTGAATTGTTCTTCTTACACCTCTCTATGCATTAACAAAGTTTCACAATTCTGTCTGCAAAACTTACAGAGTTATGTTAATTTTTAGAATTCAAGGGGCTGCTCACAAGTTTATATCAAGATTTTTATTGCAGAAATGCAAATTTATTTAACACAGAAAAACAGCGAAATGCAAATATTTGTCAAATATTATATCAGCCAATCATTACGGATTGTAAATAAATTGCCAATGACGCATACTATTACTCAGTTCCATTTGCAGATAGTTGCAACAATCGACTTGATAAAGAATGGAAGGACAACTTAAGAAAATGAAAATTTAAGGTATAACAAGAAAATAGCCTAATATCGAAACAGAATACTGAATTATTTGATTTTCGCATTGTGCGTTTTATTAAGCTTTACCTAAAAGCAGTGGCGACTTGTCCTTTAGGTCTGAAAAGTTGCAGAACTCGCAAAAATTATTTTAAAAATTCGTATTTTTGTTTTTATTCATATTTGCTTACTTCTCCACTCTCACATTTCGATTATTAACGAAAAAAGATAAAAGGGAGAAAAGAAGACAGAAAATGAAGGAAAAAGTAAGACAGACACAGGATTGAACTGCACACCAAATACCTTTGGAAAGCACTAAAATTCGCTTATTGCGTATAACTAAGTGTCATAATGGACGAAGGCGAGTAGCTATTCTTTTTGTCTTTGAAACTAGCCGTAACTGGATTTTAGGATGCTCCTGTTTTGCGCTAAAAATCAAATAATGTTCTTTTTTCCAACTTTTCAATATCACTCTTAGTTCTCCTTCGAGTTCTTCAATTTTTTTCATTGGCTGTTTTTAGGTTTCAGATTCACTTTCATGTTGCCTCAACGGGAACTTGGCTGGTTCCTACATTTTCGATTTCTCTTATTAAAACGGAACTCACCCAAAAGAAAAGGACTGTAATTATCTAAACTTCAATTCAGATAATTACAACTACAAGTTCGAACTATGTGAAGTTAAATTTATTTTTGAAAAATTGTATTTCAATTGTATTTTAACCCTCTAAGCGTTTCACACGTACTTTTCCGTTCCTCATATTGCCCTCAAAAGCAGGTAATCATGTTCATGTGTATAATTTCTTAAACAACCACGGATGAAATACTCTTAAGATATGTATCAGACACTTGATTAAACTCAATTAAGATCCAATTATTGACTTTAAAAGCAAATTGTTGAGGTTTTAAAGATAGTACTTCAAAATATCTAACCGCTCAGAGGGCTAGTAATATTTTTATAGAATTGCTTGTTTCCGGGAATATGAACCTCACTGCTGATAATTCTCCCTGAATTTTTTTTAAGGTTCACAAGATGAACTATTTTTTGAAAATACTTCAAGAAATGCATTACTTTGACTAGATTTAAGATTTAACAAGAGTTAACGAATACATTGTTATTTACTAATTCCGCCCTTAATTTTAAATATGTATATTATCCCTAAAAAGCATGTTGAAAGACTGGATCAAACAGCAGTGAGAGGTAAGGAAAAATGGGATAAGTCAACAACTTTGTCTTCTTATATATCTGTAAGTCTTGCTGATGGAAGCGTACAACCTTGTATGTGCATAAATGAATGTAAAAGAAACATTTTACTAACTGACAATTTTGCTCTATGGGGGCCGTATAAAAATTTTATGTTTGTAGCTTTTTATTATCAATCCCCTCTGATATCAATGTTTTTTCATACAATTTTTTACCTTATTTGATGAAGTTTTGTAATTGTAAGTATCGGTCTAAAATCAATATTTAAGGAAATAAACGCTTGTTCCCCCTTTATGAGACACTCTGTGTAACCAATATCAAAAATATTATTAAGTCTTTAAAGGTAGAAAATGTATTCTATAAGAATTGATGGAGAATTTTCAATCAATATTCCCCTGGTAATGTATACTCTTTATCTATTGAAAGCTGTTGAAAAATTAAGTAAAGCTAATTGCCATGTTCAACCCTCGATGGAAGACATACAAAAGTTGTCATATGATTAAAAATATAAATTAAAATTACAGACAACAGTTTTTCTGAACTAAATATGTCCTGTTACACTCCATTTTTGAAACAAACTTAATTTCATCAAACAGGCAACCGTGAGAGAATCCTTCAGTATCTATCATTATGTCATATTTTATGTATAAACGCGTCAATTACATAAAAGGAATATTTTTACAGGCTTTACTATTTCAAATAAATTATGCAACTCATGTCAAGCTATTATTTTTAATGTACAAACGAAATATTGGATAAATTCATAAAATGCACAAAGACACATTTTTATGAATTTTTTGAACTCAAAGTAATATTATAGTAGAATTTTTCCAATTAAGTAATATTATAGTAATAATAAATAACAACAAATGGAACAGATTCAATCTATTTAACTTATAGTATTTCAAATACATTTAAAAAAGGACTTTCAGGAAATGCTTACGTAAATTCAACTTCTCAGAATAAGAATTGAATATCGTTCTTGGTGTCCTATTTGTCATTCATCGAGCGTCGTTAATATTCTTCTAAAGTTTCCTTCTTTGGTCTTTAAGATTTTACTCACTTCCGTTTAGTGCTCTACTGGGGAACATAAACTGTTCCGAACGAGACAACTTTTTTACAAAGATCCATTTCAAGCATTTATCAACCACCTTTTTCTCAATCTGAAACGGAATTTTTTCAGAGATAAAACCTTTTTCTCTGCAGATGAAAGATGAAATAAAAAAAGTCCAATAAGTCTTCAGATGCCACGACCTCAGTGTGTGGAAAAAGCATAGGGAGATGCCAGAGAATAAATGTAAATATTCATATATTTCAACGAGTCCGAATCAGACAGTGAAGTGAATTCTTTCGCAAGTTCCTTGGAGAAATCGTTTTCTAAATCTACAACCAGAAATGTCGCAATTTTGAGAGATATTGGAAATCTTGAATTTATTTTTTAAAAAATAGAATACATATGGAAAAAATGATGCTCTTTTCGTTTCTAAATCCTTTTTTTTGGACAGAAATCCGAAACTTGGAACTTTTTTCTGTATTTTTATCGCAACATAAGATTTTAAAAATGCAAATGTAATAAACGTTTTTGTGTTTCTCTTAGAAATTCAATAGGCCGCGATGGCCTAATGATAAGGTTTCTTCCTCGGAGCTAGAGAGTCCAAGGTTCAAAACCCGATTCCACTGAAGATCCATCGTGTATTGGACCTGTTGCAAGTGAAATCATAGGTACGGGATCAAACGTCCTCCTGCTCGTATGGTGAAAATCTAGGAGGAGGGGTGCCAGCTCAAGTGTCGTGCTCGTCATCTGACCGCGGTTCAAAATTACTGCTTTTGTCCCAAAATAGCCTTCGTGTTGCTTCAAAACGTTAACAAAAATTCAAAAGAATGTAAATTATTTCTACTACTCTGTGCTTTTAATAAAACTGAGACTAACTTTGTTATTTTTATCAAATTAGGTAAAGTGAAACTTTTATATTTCGCTTCGTACATCTGAAGCTGCATTTAATACATGCCAATTCCTTACTAATGAAAGAGTGCTTTAGAGGATTGGAATTTTAAAAAAATTAACAATATCTAATTAATTTTTTGGTCATATGATTAAAACAAAATGAGAAGAAAGAAATTTCAACTTTAACTGTTTGAAAATATAAAAATACTGTAAGATATGGGTCTGAGCCCCTTCCTTAAATTCATTATCAGTTTTATGCTGTAGGTGGTTATTTTAAGTTCTAAAAATTTAAACCCGCATTGTTTTAATTTAGACTTTTTGGATTCCTAATTTTATAAAGCTAATTTTAACATGAGAAATGACTTTTTCCTGTTACGGGAGTGAAAATCCATATTATCATGCTATAAAATTTTATTTCTTTATGGATAGAAAAAACATTGTATATTTATTTTATTAACACTTTCTTGCCGAAGTAACACATAATGACAATAGCATTATCATTTATATAAAAAGAAATTAGGTCTTGAAATAAAGAAGAATTGTAACAGTGCCTAAGGAGCAGAATTTATAACAATATTCCTCCGCTGATGGAAGAATCCTTTTATATTTAGCTATATTTACCAGTTAGATTTGTATAGACGCTTTAAAAAAATGCTGCATCGCCATTTAATTCTGCCCAAGAAATTTTACACAC
>BGPR01005143.1:0-34589 GCA_013235015.1 Araneus ventricosus
TGCATAGGATTACTTGTTTATGGTTTTTAAATTACCACTATAATGTCATGGCTAGCCGTCGACTTTAATTTCGTTCAAAAATGAATTGCTTTTGCTTTTCAAAATTCAGTTTTTGTAGCGAAGTATAAATGAAAGGAACTTTAGCATACTGTGTCCTAGACATGCTGACATATTTTGTCTCATCTTATGTCTGAGCAATTTTTGATGCATTAGGTATTTCGAACAACATTTGGTATTATGTTTTAGAAATTAAAGAATGTTTCTCTTAATTTACGAGATTTATATCATTTGTACTCTACTTTGAAGTTTGATGAAAACAACAGCATCATTCCTTAGAAGAATTCGTGCGTGGCTTTATTTTAATAGACATTTTGCAATAATAATAATAAGAAAGAAGTACGTATTCACGAGAAAAGTATAGCAAGAAAAAATTAAATATTAGAATAACGCAAATCGGTGGCAGTTCGCAACAATTCAAATAACATATCAATTGGGGAAAATTATGCACATTGATTGATCATATTCTTGCGGGTGACTATATTGTTTGTTTGATATAAAAAATAGGAGTATGAAGTCTTTTCGTAATGTGCATACGTAAAACCCATCTCATGATTTTCTTTCTTCTTAACGCGTCATTATTGCTCTTAAATAATGACACGCCCACGTTAAAATTATGATGCATTAATCACTTTTGAAGCGGAATACTAAAGAACATTTCCTTCCGCAATTTATTATTTATTTCGACATAAATAAAAAAATAAAAATAAAAATAATAAACTTTCCTAGTTTTTTAACAGATGACATAATTTTCCTTCCTACTGACTTTTATCTCATGTAACGAAACATAGAAATAATATTTTATCAAGGTTTCATCAACTAAGATAACTGTAAAATCTTCATTTGAGATCAGAAATCTACTAGAAAATTTTCTATTATTAATTCTCAGACGTCTTACAGCTTTCAATATAAAGGAAGGATATCCGATTGATGAATCAATATACAACTAAATATTATTATATATACATGTTCGGGATACAGAGTGAAATCATCTTCTGTCTTTAATTATTGTTAAAAATAATTTATATTTAATGAAATGAAGTTGATAAATAGTATGTAATAGAAAACAGCTTATATACAAGACAAACCAAAAATAGTATAAATATGAGATTAATAAATTTTAAATAATCTAAATCATCTAAGAAAACATTCTCTAAATATTTGAAGAGACTTAAAACTTTTTATTGTCAATACCATATAATTAAAAAATTACTTCTCTGAAATTTATCAATATGTATTGAGCAATTTTCAATTTTAGTTTAAGATATCAAATGCTAGTAATAACTTCACGGATTTAAAATAGCATTCTTTTGCTCTCATTTATATTTCATATATTCCCTAAGAGTTACCAAGATTTTTCTGAAACTCGTAACCATTATAATTTCGTCATGTTCCATCTGACTAATGCAGTAAATTACATAGCAGGAAATAATAATGATCAATTCCGGAAAATGCTTAGTTTTAACCCCAATAGACAAGGTAATCAGTGAAACACGATGAAAATATCAACTGAAAACGAATTTCACACATTACATCCACGGCATTAAGCATTCTATCTGAAAGTAATATTTAAATGATTTGGAGGCCGTCTAACGTATTCCGAGACAAAATTCATGTTTTAGTTTTCCCTGCCGTCATCTTTTATATCAACTTTCTGCATTCATTTTCATAGAAAGATATCCGATTGCATAATGTTAGCCCGAGAGAAATGGACCTGATAATCCGTTAAAATGTCACTAGAATAGTAGGATTAGCATATGAAGAAATTTTTTCCGCCCGAAACATTATTTTTTCTTCCCTCTTCTGGGACTTCCATAATGGCAAAGCAATGAATGAATGAATTTAGGAACGAGAAGGAAACGATCGAGATGATTTTCTGTTCAAAGCAGTAATTTAATCGATATGCTCATTTTTTGTTTACTTTTTAAAGCCTAAATGAAAAATGTCCTTTTGGAAATGTCCATTTATCATTTAGTTTTAATAAGTGTTATGATACTCCTTATACAAGAATTTTTTATATACTCGCATTTCTTTAAAGACGTTCATTGAACTCGACATGTGTCATGTTTGTAAAGAAGTAATTTTGCAATCAATTTATCTGCAGTTAATTGATAAATTTATTCACTTGTTTCGAAAACTCTAATATGTAGTATTGTGAAGGTGTTTTAAGTTCTTTTGTGCTTTTAATTTTTAAAGATGTTTTAGTTGTCTAATACTTTCATCTTTCATTTTTCCTTTTTTCCATCATTCTTTCGTCTTTTAAATTCATAAAAGATAAAAAAATTTCACAGTTCATACAAATGCTTCCATTGTGTAAAGAAGAATACATTCATGTACTCAGAGTACCAACAGGGTCTGTTCCCCCACCTTCACAGGACGGCGACAACTAATGTGACAAAAATTGTGTCCAGGCGTTAACTTGCTATGCTCAACACATTGTGAACATCTACAGCGTAACCTAGCGGCAAAATTCGGACTTATCGTCCATATCTCGAAAACGGAACAAGATACGAGAGAAAAGTAAATTACGAACTTGTAAAACACACATCATTCATAATCATCATCTCAATAATCTTTATTTTTAATCACAAAATGTTATCGGATAACTGATAAAAGAATAAAAAAAAATGTTCTTAGGTGCAGCCTACTGATAAAATGCTTCGATAGTTTTAATTTTTAACAATGGGTATTAGTGAAGAATAACGTATCAGAAAGAAATAATGAGTCCACATGTAAGAAATACTTTGGCCAATTCATGCTCACAAGACTCACGCCAAATCAGCTTCCACAATTTCATTTCGGAACCCGCTGACCGTCTTGTAATAGGAAAAAGAACTTGATGTCACAAAGCAGCATCAAAAAATATACAGTCAAATGTTGGATTTCAGTCGTAGTGATGTTTATTATTTGACTATTACGCTCCTTAATTACTTTAAAAATAAATATAAAAATGAGCTGCTTTCATTTTTTTCTTAAAAAGTGACATTCTAGTTGCTTAAAAAAATTGTAATCTAGATAAATATCATTTGAATCCTCGGACATGAATCATTATTTATTATTATTAGAATTATTCAATCTTTTCTTTGTTCTTTTTAATTACTATAGTTAACAATGCAAAGTCATACTTCGCGTCATTTTCTTAAAAACCGAATATAGCAAACATGTTCAGAGAAGTAATTTTAAGATATTACCTACGCGTAATTTGATACACTTATAAATTCGTACTCTAGAAAAATATTGCTTGAAACATCGGACATGAATTATTATTTATTATCATTAGAAATATACAATCTTTCTGTTCTTCTTAATTACTATAGTTAATAATTCCAAGTAATACTTCGAATAATTTTCTTAAAAACAGTAGTAAACTTGTTCAGAGAAGTAATTTACTAACGCGATTTTCAATATTTCGTTTTAAGTTCATCTTCAAAGAATAAAGAGGTAATCGATTTTAAGATATTAAATACGCATAATTTGATACACTTATAATTCTTTTCCCGTGAAAATATATAAGAAACAGGAGCAATAAAGTCTTTATTGCCTTAGAGATAAAGAGGTAGATAAAAATAACCCACCATTTATTTGTTTCGTCCAAACCTCCCTCATCAAAGCTGATCATCGAAGACTGCGGGAAACTGCCGCTTTCGTGGTATTAGGCCCCCATTTCTTAGAGCTGCTTTTTAAAGGTAGAATTAAGGACTCTATTTTGTTCTTGATTACCTTTTTATTTAATATTGTTTGATAAAAGGAGGCTAAATCGCTTAAGTGTAAACTACCAGAAAAAGAATTCCGTTGATTGATTTATACAACGAGCAAAAAGGATAAAAATTCTTCGAAACTTCTTCAAGGAAGCATTAGTAGCTCGTATACGGCTCTTATTTTTCGATAAACACATTTTGTGCACAGAACTTAAAAAAAATTAAAACTTTCTGGATTCTTTCTCGATCCAGGCAAACAATAAATTCCTTAGTAAAAACTGAAATCTAATTCTAATGACTTTCCAATCATTTGAACGTTTGAATGTCAATAACTGGAAATTGTCAATATTATACGAAGAAAATAGCCACAGATTTCTCAAACAATTAAGAAATGACTAATTTAACAATGTAATGTCAGTACATCATCATTTCGTTTCAGTGCTCTGCTGTGAAGTGTCTAAGAAGAACATTGTAATATTAAATTATGACCAGATAGAGAAGAAAGCACTTGAGCTGGTACTTAATTCTTCAATCCTCCACATGAAACATGTTCGTCAAGTTCAAATAAATGCCAGCTAAAAAAAAGTTTGCACTTACCTGCGGCTGATGCATTTATCTTTTCTCGCTGTGAAGTTATCACAATGATCTGCTTTATAACCGCACAGTTCACTGTTTTTATCTACCCAATATATCGATCTATCTAAATTAAATTTGTCACATTTTAACAACAAAGGAGTGAGTGAGTCATTTTTTTATGGCACAAGGGCTAGGATTGGACAAGCTGCGCCAAACAGTGAAATAAAATTTGTACTTCTATAAAATAAATTTCAAGTCAAATGAATTTAAAAGCGGAAACACAAATTTCTGAATTAATTAAAAGACACCAATAAGCCCAATTTCTGCAATGAATGGAAAAAAAGTAGAAGGAGGGTCCCCTAGTAACTCACTCGAATTTGGGTAAGCTTTGCTGAATCATTTTAACCTAAGATTTCCATACTTGGCATAATCTGTTAAGTTGTATTTACATTACATGTCGAGCAAACAGGGGCTGGTCCTGAATAAAGTAAATGTTTGTGAGTAAAACAGCTATGTCCCACTCGCAGTCTAACAAGCTTAACCCGAGAGAACGCGTGCCTCCTTAGCGAAGGTTAAGAGGGCGGGGGTCATTGAATGACATCAAACCGAAATTCAACCCTGCGCTGTTAAAAACATTATATTTTTAGTTGAAAAAATAACGCTTTTGTCTTTTAAGATATTAAGAAAACAGTGTTTGAGACAAATAAAATATTCTCCAATATTTTTCGTGATAAGACTTTTAAAATACGACCTTTTCTTCGTATACAATTAGAGCACAAATTATTGAAGTACTAGATATAGGATTGTTACAATGAAAACATGAATTTTAATACTATTTAATTAAAATGAGAAATAATAGAATGTTCATACCAATTTTCAGTTACATTTTGTTTTCTTGGAGACAATTTCTACATACGGAAATTAAGTGTTCCTCGCATACAAAATTTGTACACAAATTGCAGGTTCCAGTAGTTTTTACGTCCTTATTTCTCAGACAAAACTTACATCTTCCCTTTGAAACCATTTTTTATTTCTTTTCTGGTGGTTCTTCAACGGCAGGGCAACATTTTCCCCTATCTCCACTCTTAGTTCATGCGCTAAAGACAAATTAACCATTCGTTTATTGGCGTAATCACTGATAAGTTAAAAAATAATGTCTTCCGATTCCGTATCATATTCGCTGAAATTTTCATGATCTGAAAAATTTTCTTCTAAAACATCCCCAGGTCCATTGTCTTCAGTGTCAAAATCTGAATCTTCATAAGTTTCAACTTCAGTAAGAAGTTTACGTAAACTTTCCAACTCTAAAAAAAACTTTTTAAACTTTTTCGTATGGAGTCGGCATTGTGAGCAGCAGGTATATACTTTGATTCGGAAAGGACAACAACGAACTTGCGTTATCAGCCGCACGAAATAACTGGTCTGTGGAACAAACGGAAGGACGCGCGGGGTCATTCCATAACCCAAGTAACTGTCAAAACGAGTATTAGGGTATCACAAATTCCAGAAATACTTTATAAATACTCAGAAAAGGCAGAGGGGGTGACTAACTCAGCTAATGATAAGAAAGGAATGAACAGGTGTCTAGTTTTCTGGCAATCGAAGTTTGCAGAGGGCTTGGGGTCATAAAATGAGCCTGCGCGTCCTCCCGGGTTAACGCTTGTTTTTCTACTGAAATTACAGGATTTAAAACTTTTAACAGAATTCTGGATTGAATGCAGTTTATTGGTTGTTTGTGCATTCCACAGGTTTGGCAAAGACATGTGGAACTTTGTTTTTAGCATGTTGGAAGTGTCTTCAACTGGGATAAATGGCCACAAAATTGTATTCGTGGATTTAGCAGCTCTATCAGCTTTCGCGTTACTGATTATTCCAACGTGTCCTGGAATCCAGTAGAAAAGAATATTAAAACCTTGCTCCAGGAGATTAATATTCACTAAAAATCTTTTGATCACCCACAGATGACTTAGTCTTGAAGTTTTAACGACGAAGAACGTGTCACGTTCTTAGCATGTCCCAAAATGATATTGTTCAGGCAAATGATCGGTAATGATTTTGCAAGTTACATGGTCACATGGTCAATAAATAATAAGCAGTAACTTATTAATGCTCAGGGGAAAGATGGAGACCCTTTTTAATTTCCAAACGGTTTAAATTGTTATTTCAATAACAATTTGTCCAAAAAGAGTAGTCATGAATGTAAAAGAATGTAGTGAAATAGAGGGAGTTGGGAAAAATATACATCGAAAACGACTTGGTTGTCATCACTTCTGGAATCCCCCTCTTAACTAATATTCAATTATGCTTTTCATGAAGAAATACACAACCGAGAAATTATTATTATTTATTATTTTTGATGCTGGTTGTTATTTGGTAAATTCCAGAATTAGATTCCAATTCGATGATAAGCACCTAATCATAGATTTCACTTTTTGGAAAACTTTAAAAATTATCTTATGGACGTGCAAAATATTAGAACCAGCTCCATCCAAAAAATCATGTTGGAAAGCAATTTAGATCCTTCAATTTCGATTTTGCTACATTATTTTTTAGTTATTATAAGTATTACTGATACAGCCTGTTAAGTGTTCTGTTTCAAACTTCTTAGTCAAGGTCTCGCTAGAATTGCTGACTACTCTAGTTATTAGGCGCAAATGTTTCTTAGGTCACTATAAGTAAAGATCTCTTACCTTTGTTACAATTGTTATATGATAGATATTTAATTTTGTTTTGGTTCACATACGCGCACGCATAATAGAGCCGAATAAAATAAATATGGTAGTAATTTATTAAATTATGTCCTTTTTTCTATTTCAGTTCTTCTGTTAAATAAAAATCAACTTTATATTGAAGTTAAGTTTTATTTTATGCCTGAATTAGTATTTTTTTTTACACAAACATTACTCGTCTTGGGTCTTCTAACTTCCGAGCGTGTGAGCTTTGCCCCCAACCACCAATTTTGTTATTGCAGGCCTCTCTGAGATGGCGTGCCTCACTAGTTAAAATAACTATGTAAAAGCTGTCTATTTATTTCCCCTTAAGTGATAACCTTAAACTTCCTTTCATTTATTTTAATTTATTTTTCGTTCATTAATACTCATTTTTTTAAATCTCTGAACTATACAGCATGTACCTCAATGGATACATAGGTAAGGGTAGGATTTTAAACAATTCTTTCTAATGAATGTGTGAAGAACTCAATATGTCAATAATTCATGAAGATATTTTGATTCAGTTGTAGTAGTTTATTCTCTTTTCTACCTTTCCATTATATTGAAATACAACTGCGTCCATATTTGATTAGTGACGTGTCCTTAGTCGGTCTGATTAATGAGTCCCCTATGGGCTAGTAATATCAATGTGGTTGCAACCGAATAATGCACAATGCACTAACATTCTACGCCTCTGATCCCTAGATTAACATTCCGTCCCATGGTCGTAGTCAGGTAGCAATCATCTCATCAAATATTAATTCTGAAATACATGACCGTTCTTCCGTGGTGACAGCATTATGGCAATCACAGCAGTAATGTTTGCTGATACTATAAAAGCAGCCGGAAGGTCAATATGCCTGAGTATAGAAGATCTGTATTTCGATTTTAGTAACGAAACAGTGCTACATGGTTTCTCATTTTGAAGGTAAATTAATGTAACAAAATCATGGCTTGTTTATCAATAAAAGCTCCAAGAATAAAGCTTGAAACTGAAAGAATTAATTACTCAGACACTCAGAACAGTCTCGAATTAGAAATATTTTGTAAATTGTGATACATAATTGATTAGCTTCAAAATCAGAAATGTAGTTACCGGAAATATGAATTCCGGTGCTTTGTGTTGAAATGATTTAGAATTTAAAAACTGAAAATCATTTATATTGATCCTATTTGAAATTTTGATTCCTTCTTGCATTTTGCATAATTATTCATGATTTCGTTTGATTTTTTTCTTCATCATTTCATTCGTTCCATTTAATGGACAACAATAAATACAAAACCTTCAAATCGTCAAAACATATTATTGTTAGAATAGCATTTCATAAATTTGGTGATCTGTTTTAATTAATGTATAGAAGATGTTCATAAAGTTAATGGAAAATTAAAATAGTTGTAATTTTGTAAGATTAACTTATAGAAAGAATCGATCGAAAGCATGAGAAGTCTTGATGCATCGAGTTTTTTTACCAAAAATTACTCGTAAAAATAAGGATTATAAATTTTGATATATCGAGTTTTTTTTCCTCTTAAGAAATTTTATTTAAAAATTTAACTTAGAAGTTATTTTTTTAATAACTGTTGACTTAGAGTTTCTTTTTAACAATGTCCTTTAGCCGGATGACCGCTGCTGTCTAAAAAATAAATTAGAACCATTTTGTTCTTCGGATGATTTTTTAAAATTTTTTTGTCATCTTGGATGTGGAATTCCAGTGTGGCTTTTCTTTCTTGTATTAAATTCTAGGACTTATTTGGACATCGGTGAGAAGGTAACTTACTTTCTCTTCTAGTTAAAACATAAATTATCAATGATTTTGAAAACTTCACTATTTTTTAGGTATATTTCTCAAAAACAAAATTTCTGAAGGGAAAAAAAATCCCTTGACATATCAAGACTTCTTCATCCTTTTAGCAGATTCTTTTTATCACGAAAGTTTAGAAAGGTAAAATGATTTTTAATTTTGTACTAACTTTATGGATACCATATATAAGTCTATAAATATATATAGCATAAACATATTAGCTACAGTTTAGTTTAAAATGGTTACTTTTCATTTTATTATTCGACCTGGAAATGACAGGTGTGTGCGTGACAAGATGCCCCTACGCTTCTCTCTATTCATCCCCAAGCAGATAGATTAAAACAGGGCCAAGCAATACATAGTACGGTAATTTCCGAGTGTTTGCATTAAAATAATAAAATTAATTCTAAATAAATATAAAAGCATTATCGGTCCAAGTATGAAAATATGATATTAAGAGGATAACGCCTCTAATGTTGGCTTAATATTATCAGATCATAAAAGCAGTTACTTGAATATTTGATATGAATTGATGTGTCTGTGAACCAGTTACAAGAAATTTGCTGTTAAACAATACATTTAAATAACACAGGTCTGCAATGAAAAAATGGTTTTAAAAATAATTAGGGTATTTTATAGTTTTTTGGGTACTGAAATTTTAAAAAATCCATCAGATACACTTTTACATCAAATCACGTGTGTAATGTGTAGGAATTTTGTATATTAAAGAGCAGCGTAATATCTTCTATATGAATCTATTAAACATGGGAGACACCGAGGAAAATTGTTACAGATTTTTCAAAAGATTTTTTAAAAGAAAATATTGCAAGTATTTTTACGAAACACACTTTAAAATTTACATTGTTGGTAATCAAAGATCCTGCAAAAAATACTTTTTGAAAATTGTTTTAATTTTGATGACTGATTTTTAGTGTTGATTCTAAAAATGAAATCCATTTATTTCTATCACGTAAGGATTTTTTACAAAGTGATTGCATATTTTGAAGGAAACATTTGAAATCGAGAAATTTTGACATTTCGTTTAAATTTCATTAATTCATAAATCCATATAAATTACATTTATATCCTAGTTAAAGTAATTGTTAAGTATATGTAGAAAGTTACAAGCCCTTATAGTAACGTCTTTTCTTTACCTCAAAAGTTCTTTTGTCACTTTTCCTCTTGTGAACTTTGCGGGTATTGTCTCTTTGTAGTATCCAGTAGTAGTCGGCTCATGCTGACATCCCATTTTCCTCGATATCGCCTTTTCATTTCTTTCACATCCTGGTGAAATCTTTCACCTTGTTCCTCACTAACTGCACTTAAATTTTCAGGAAAATAGTACTGGTGCGAATCGAGAAAATGAACTTTTAAGCTCATACTACAGCCTAAAATCTTGAAATTTTTATCGTTTCTTCTGCAAAAGATTTGTAGTTTGGGTCCTTTTTGTTCCCAAGAAAGCTAGTAATAACTAATTTGAAAGATTTCAAGACCTTTCGTTCGTTTGTTTCCATTTTAGTCTCAAAATTTTCATCATTAATCATTTTCCTGATGTCTGGTTCCACAAACACACCTTCTATCAATTTTGAAACCCGGGAACTGGTCACAAAGTTATTCGAAGCATTCACCTTCTTTTGGTAAAGCCTTGACAAATTGTTTCATAAGACCTAATCTTATGTGAAGCGGTGGAAGTAACACTTTTTTCGGATCAACCAGATTTTCTCTTTGATTAACTTTGGCTCCAGGATCGAATTGCCTTCCTGATTGGCCATTCTTTCTTAATGTAATGTTGTTTTCTGTCTCGGCTGTACCATTCATAAAGAGAACAAGGAAATGTCGTGTATCTTTTCTGCGGGACAAGTAACATAGAAAACACATTCAGATCACCACAAACTCCCCATTTGTGATCTGAATATGATTGATTATTCAGGATGAAATCAAGATTTTCATAGCACTCTTTCAAATGAACTGAATGCCTAACAGGTATAGAAGTATACTCATTTCTGTTATGCAATTGCTTTGATACTTCTTTCTGAGGAATCAATAAAAAGTCTCCATTCGTCAGGTTTATAATGGACTTTGAAACGTGCTATGAGGGCCGAAATATCGGTACAATAAACAAGTTCAACCGCTTGAAAAAAAACGGAATGAACTGTTGTTCTTTTCCGAAACCAAGAAAATGACGTACCAGGAGCTAGAAAATATTTTTCTTTCAATCTGAAACCTAAAACTTCTGCCGAATCCTTAGGAAGATTTAAATCCCTGACTAGTGTCTCAGACTGCGTGAAAAGTTTAGTTTCATCGCTAATGGAGTCATATACTTCATCAAAATCATCATCAATTTCACATTCATATTCAGTATCTGAATAAAAAATATTTGCCACAGTATCTGGAGGGGAAGGGACCGGTTTACCAGGTCCATGAAGGACAGGGCGTAAGGCAGATGGAATGTTAGATAAGATAATTGCTTTTTGTTCTTTAAATTGAAACCTTTCACATTACAAGTACAAAAATAACAATCATCACTATAAATTTTTGGTTCTGTCCCAACCATTGGTATACCAAAACGAAATTATTTTTTTTACCTTGAATCCATTGCCTTAATTCTTCTACACAAATAAAACAAACTCTGTGTGGAGCCCAAGGCTTGTCTTGATCACCTAATTTCATGCCAAAATAAGCGTAATAGACTTTTTTACCAAATCCGAAATGTTTCTTTTTTGTTTTTCTACTGTATAGATACCACAAATATAGCAGAAACAATTCGGTGAATTAACACGTCCCCTGGAAGCCATTGATGTCTAATGCAACGAAAACTAGAAGCAAAAATATAATGACATATAACTCACATGTCGGAATATAAACACATGTGTACAGCACAGAGCAAAGAAAGACACTGATTGAGGAGTAGAGATAAGGTCAATGAAAAAAGGGTGTGAAGACGATGTGAAGGGCAGACACGTGCAAGCTGGAGAGGTGTCCGGTTTCAAATGGTTTCCTCTGTCTTCAATATTATGTTTAATAGGCAATTTACCGATTCAGAGGAATATTCTGGATTAAATAGTTTCTTCTTTCTAGTTTAGTAGTTTAATCCACCAATTTATTATTTTAAGTCCATAAATATGTTTATCGAACTCATATAAATAATACTTTTTTGGTCCGAAATATACTAAATTCATAAAAAATAGATTGCGATTTGTGATGAAACTGCACGTGATGGAATTTTTTCATTATTTTTCAGTCGCAGCCCTCCGTTATTCAAGATACATAAAATATTTTTTACAGACGATTAGATAAAGATAATTCAAAGATATTAACAGTTTTATACACATATGTTCATTGTAATAACTTATCCCACTATGGGGTACGTTGTTACACTGGATGGGGTTAATTGTTACATAAAATAGGTTAATCAATAAAAAAGAATATAATATCTTTTTTCTTAGTATATTATTATTTTATAATCTCTATAGAATAACGATAGGCTTATGTTCTCTTTTCTTCATAATTTCACTTAATTTCCTAAATGATGAGTTATCATCATGATCATTATCTGAATTACAGTTTTTACGAATATATAATTTGGAAATACAATAGAATCACTCCTTTGTCTTTGGCCATGTCCAATGTTGGTAAGTCGAGATGAGACTGATGATTGTCCAGAATAAGTAGGATAGGTCTCTCTTTGGTGACTCTGGCATGTTTTATAAAATGTCTCATGAAGCTCTGAAAATCCTGCCCAGTCATCCATCCAGGTTTATTTGATAAGCATTAACTTCTTTGAGGTACGTTTGAACGGAAGTGACGTTTAGAGATTTTCCTAGGGGGAAAAAGGAGAAACTGAAATCCCATTTGTACTAACAGCAAGAGCCATAGTTACAAAATGCCTCTCTCTACAGTTGTCACAGCTCCAACCTGTTTGGTACCCTGCATGGTAGTTGCCTTCCTTGGATGTTGAACCGTTGTCACTCCAGTCTCGTCAACATTGTAGATACCTTGACCATAGAATTTGAATCTGTCTTATAGTCTGACGAAATTGGTGAAGACAATTACAAGGTTACTGTATTTTTCCTATTGAAATTCGTGACTCTACTCAGCCTAGTTGCCTGCGGATTGCGGAACGAAAGAGACTTCGTATGTTTTAGAAAAGTTGATAGCCAGTCACTTGCAGCATTTTTACAATCACTACAGCCCACTTGCATTTTATTTTATTTTTAATTGCATACTGATATGTCAATGATTTAACTTTCTTCGTTAAAAGGCCTTAATACATCTTTGAAATTCCATCTCCTGTTCATCTGCGAAGATTTTCAGGGGCTTTTTTTCATAAACAACACTAGTTGCAGTAAATTCTGGATCTGAAACAGTAAAAGGGCTAATTAAAGTAACTTGTATGAAGAATCTCCAATACATATTTTTAAAAATTAATAATTTTTCTATATTGTTTAATTATTTAATTTATTTCATTGAATTACGCTTAACTTAACTAAATTATAATTGATTAGAAATACAACATACCATCACTAGCAATTTTCATTTCACTACAGTATCTCTGAAGTTGTTATGAAACTAATTCCATGTTTACCAACCGCCTTTCGCAATGAACAACATGTCATCACTACCCCCTCTGCCTCAAGAAATAATTCCTAAGGCGTTGTACTCCAATTTGTCTTGGTTTTATAGTTTCTCACATCAACTTTAAAAAGAAAATATATTCTACACAGTTAAAACTTACTCGGGGCAAGTTCTTACACTGTAACGAGTCGCACCGACGAAATTGTAAGAAATTCCCCATGTGACGCTTTTTTATATCTTGAAATGTGTGAGTAGCGTAATAGGGTTGCACATAATTTTTAAATATAATATCACTTACCAGAAATCCATGCTTTCTCGTGGAATAGACGTTACGCAGATATCTTCAAGGTATTCTGTCGCAAATAAAAAATGAAAATGAAAATTTATTAACGGACACAAAATCAACATTACCACAAGAATTCGCTCTGCTATTGGCTTCAGACATTCCAATTTTTGGTGAAGAAGACATATTAAAGAGGGCTACGATCTAGCGTAAGGAAAGTGATTTTCTTAAGCTAAGTTAATTAAAAATTCGAATATAACAAGTTGCGAGTAACAATTAACCCCGATCTCCGCATTTATAGATTTTAAATCATAATTTGCTCTATATAAATTATATCCAAGAAAGAATAAACCATCATTTATTTTTAAGATTTTTTTAAAAACTGGTAAACTGTGTGTTAAACACAACAATAAAGCCAGAAAAAATGAGGTAAAGCCTGATCGCTAGTTAGATCGTTGCATGTTTGTTCTTTCACCCTCCTTCTTTCCATGTTTTCTATTCCCTCATCAATATCTTTTTTAATTCAGTTCCGTACTTTTGTGTATAATTCGGAGGTTTGAGTAGGAAGTGCTTTTTATTTTTAATTTGGATTGCGGTAGAGAGAAATAGCATCCTGAAGATGTGTTTATTCACCAAATTTTTTTCTGCTTCATTTGTGGTAATTGTACAATAAAAAACTAAGAAACATTTCAGATTTTGTGGGAAAGGTGTACTATTTTTATTTTGGAATGAAAACGGAGATTAAAACAAGCCCTGGATCCCATATAACGCATATAACGTATGCTCCATTTGTGTAGGGGAATTAAGGCAATTGTTTCAAGATAAAAAACAAACTTTTCAGTTTGGTGTACCAATGGTTTGGGGAGAATCTGAAAATCATAGTGATGATTGCTGTTTTTGTAAATGCAATGTGAAAGGTTTAAATATAGTAAACAAAAAGAAGATGTTTTATCCTAACATCTCATCTGCCAGACTCCCTGTTCCATATGGACCTGGTATTGTGGTTCCGTCTCATTCAGTTATTATGGTAAATGGCACTTCATATAAAATTGGTCCTTATAAAACATTTTGTTAAGGCATTATCAAAAGAAGCAGAATGTTTCGAATACCTTTGTGAACAGTTTCCGGGTTTATCCGAAGCAAAGTTGAAGGAAGTGGTATTGGCAGAACTTGCCATCAGAAAACTGACGAAGAATGAAAAATTTGAGTTCAAAATGGAAACATACAAGAGGAAAGTGAAAAAAACCTTTGAAAACAGAGTAACTACCGTTCTTAAAAACCAAAGAAACTTAAACTAGAAATCCATT
Source organism: Araneus ventricosus (assembly GCA_013235015.1). Classification (NCBI taxonomy): domain Eukaryota; kingdom Metazoa; phylum Arthropoda; class Arachnida; order Araneae; family Araneidae; genus Araneus; species Araneus ventricosus. The sequence continues at coordinate 15,010 of BGPR01005143.1, forward strand.
GAAGAAGAAATGTTAGCAAATTTCAAGATATTTGGGTGTAATAAAATTCATTTAATTTTTATTAAAAATTCATTTTCTCCATCCGTACCTGAGCTATTGCCCTGGAATGTTAGATGTGGTCAGTGAGGCGCAAAGTGAATAACTTGATTTGAGTTACTTCCTCTAAAGATCTAAAGATATGAAATTGTTTTGTGAAAAAACTTAAAGTGATAGAAAAACGTGTATTTAATTTTTAAAATCAGCACTGAAAATAATTTAAAAATCAGATATAAAACTAAAACAATTTTCAAAGGGTATTTTTTTGCAGGCCTGTGTAATTAATAAATATTGAATTGTATACATACTGTGAAACAAATTTTCATCATAACTAACCTTTATTATATATGAGATAAGTAACCTTAAGCTATGCAAATAAATGACACTACAAATCTGAATTACTTGGAATTTCCGAAGGACTATTTTATAACTTTAACTCACAATTAACAATTCTTTTGTTTTACCATTAGTTTACTGAGGTAATTTCACGTGACGTCACAGCTGCATGAGAAACTCCTTCAGTATGTTAACTTATGTGAAACTGAATGTTGTCTTAATGTGCTCTAGAAACTCATTCAGTATGTTAACTGATGTGAAACTGAATTCACTTACTGTATTAGTGTGCTCTAACGTCAAATCTTTTTTCTCCAATAAGATGTGAACAAATGATTCAGTAATTAAATTGAAATTGAAACGGTGGATAGTGTTACAAACATGCAAAGTAGCTTCCCAGCAATGTTAGTCTCATGGTTGAGAAGAGAATTTTACAGGGGTAAGTATGAATTGACTGGCAACAGCCTGGCCTGGACTCCTGACCTTGGCGACCATTTTGGCGACAAATCGATGATTCCAGAAAATGCGGCCCTTTTCTCGATATCTCTATTAGGAAAGAAAATACGCTTGAATGCAACAGAAAACTCCATGTGACGTCACGACCTGTCGGGGAGAGTATATAAGGGCCGGATCAGGGAGCGGTGACTGTTGATCCACTGGAACGACTTGGGAGTTTCATCTGCAGTGCGAGCTAGGAAGCCGGTGATCTGAGCGCTATTGAAAGTGCTGTTATTGTTGTTATTAGTGATTTGCTGACTGTTTGTGTTACTAAATCTCGAAGTGCTGAACTGTTATTATCTGTGAATTGTTGTCTGTTTACGTTGCTAATTTGTGCAAGATCTATTGTTTCCTGTTACCTGTGCTACGTGTTTTCCTGCATATTGTGAATAAACCTTCATTCTCCATTATCCTACCTGTTAGACTGTTTACACCATAAACCCACAGAACAATTTTCGTAACAATATTATATGTGTTCATGAACTGCACTTCTACTGCACCGTGAAACGTAGTGTTCAACTATCAGTAATTCAGTCTACTTGGGACAGATTACATATTATTAAAGATAGGTTACGTGGAGATTTTGCTGGTGTTTTCTGAATTTTTTTCCTGTAACATAAATACCAGTCAATTCCTTTTGAAATACATTTTTAGAAAGCATTCCTCTTTTCAGGGTGTGGTGTGGAAGTTTGGAGAGGGTGATGCCAGCTCAAGTGTCGCTTTCGTCTTCTGACCGTGGTTCGAAATTACGAGATGCATCCGAAAATAGACCTTGTGTTTATTCAAAACGGACGTTGATATAACTAAAATAAGCTATTCTTCTCTTAAATACCCCATGGAACTCTTTCATTTTATTTCTTTATCCTTATATGGTAGAAGAAAAAAAATCATACCTAAGTACTTCTTGGCAAGCATATTTGAGTTATTTGAGTTCTTCTACTTTATCTATCCAATCATTTTCTGATTAATAACAGCAATAATTAATTTGCATTCATTCATATTAATATTTCGTTTATGCCTCTTTTAACTAGATGCAATAAATTTGCCGAAACATTAATATTAAATAACAAACATGCCCATATATATGGTAAAGCAAATAATTCTCTATCATAAACAAACTTTGTGAAGAATTATAAAGCCATGCAATTAACTGACTCTACAAAGCTGAATGAAGTTCAAATAATAAATAAGGATGGCATTCGAGGTTAAACTTGAAATTTCGGGAGCAGTATTTCATAACTTTAACTCAAAGTTAAAGGTTCTATTCCTAAACCACTGGATTAATTAAGATTCCTTCTAGCGCACCGTTTACCAAACATTACGCTACTCAGTAATTCACTTTAATTGGAAGAGATTAAACCAGCACACTCCTGGTTTTAATTAAGAATCCTAATAAAAGGATTATGTGCTGTGACTATAAATATGTTACTCGAAACTATAGTCAACTTGACAACAATATCTCCAGCCAATTTATGAAATAGTTTCTCCTATTCTTACTAAAACTGTGAACTTGCTGATGCAATAATGGTCAGCCAAGTGCACATAATAACTGATATGAGTTTCCATTTAAATTGTTAGAATGTGAAATTTAATGAAACCTACTTCTCAGTGAATTCGAGAGAAAGGATAATTTGATTTCATTTTAAAAGAGATCAATGGAAAATCAGTTGCATGTTATTTAAATATGAATAGGCTTAAAATTGTAAGTGGGGTTCAAAGTAATTTATATGAGCTATATTCCGATAATAGAGTAGGATGTTTATAACTCAATTGTGATAAATGGTTTTGTGATAAAAGGTGAAATAGAGATGTCCATTAACTTAGAAAATTTTGCATTTATATAAAATATATGGCTATAATTATATACTTTTGAATAATTTTCTCAACATAAATTTTCAATAATTTCTTTTGCTTGTATATGCAATAAGAAGTCATATTGTATATATGAAATGATGAATATAATTACAGTTAGCTTACATCTGTATGTTATTAACATACAGTAATGATGAATATAATTACAGTTACTTACATCTGTATGTTAATAAATCAGGCGAATTAATCTTTCAAGATTAGTACTAAAAATGCCTTGAAAATAGGGGATGGCTTATAAGTTTTAGAATATTGGTGTTTTAATGAACCATTTGCAATATCCGTTATTTTTTCATTTATTATAAAATTTTTCAAATAAAATTACTGTTTTTAAATCACTGATCTCAATAAATCATAAATTATGTAATTAATGATTAGAATTTAATTTAAATATCAAGAAAATTTCAATTGTATCTGACCTTGTACATTTGTGATAGAAAATGTTCTATGCAGCATATTTTTATCATCTTGCTTTTTATGTGTGTGATGAAAAGGAAATCATTTTCCTATGCAGTATACTATTAAAATTAAAATAATCCCTTTATATTTCATGTGCAAAAGTGTTTAATTCCACACTGATCGTAATCAAAACTGTCTATTCCTTTAATCATCATACTGGAAAATTTCGCCCCTATTATAAGTGTGACCTTCAGGCAAACTCCTATTTCGTCCAATGAGATAACGGACCACTGCATATTGCGATTTCTGATACGATGATACTCTTTCCACAGCCATTTCCATTCGATTAAGCACTAGAAGAAACTTACCCTAATGAGGATTCTGTACCGTCTCTATTTAATGATAATTTCTGTTAAATTTTAATGGTACATTCGGGGAATTTCTTCATTTATTAATGTTTTAATAGTATTTTCTGACTGACTGATTTATATTCTTACACCTTTTAAATGTATCATGAGTGCTGATATTAAATGTATATGTTATAGTAAAAGCGTGGAATATTTTATTTCATAGAATAACTGGGCATTTTATTAATTACCTAGTTGAATACCTAATTATTGTATGAAATAACTGAATTATACACATTAACGGTAACATATACAATAAAATAGCAGACAAAAATGTGTTAAAATGTATACACATAGTTGATTATTAGAAATATCTGTAAACACAGAAAAATTACAGAATAATCATAGTGTTTAAAGTCACTGTATTTCAAAAAATTATTACATCTATGTACATAAAGAATACCATATTGAAAAAGGAAACAGTTCAATTTTCCTTTCGAATAGTGGAAAACGTTCTGTATGCCCTCTTTTTGTTATCATACATGCATGCATAAAGTAATTTTATTTTTCAACCTCAGATCGCACTGCTAAGTGACCAGCAGAGGGGTAGAAGGCGGATCTGGGCACTGTTCTACTGAGAAGTTCCCCATTATAAAGTATGCCACTATCGAGTCTAACACATCCGTTATAGCTGAGCTAGACGGCCCTTAAAATGGCTGGAATGATTGATTCTCCCGCCAAGTGCGAGTTCCGAAGTGTTTCTACAGGTAGAAGGTAACAGCGTAGCAGAAATGTATTTCATAATGAGCCGCGTTTACGGAGCAAACTGTATGAACGATAGTGTAGTGCGAAAATGGTGAAGGTAATTTAAAAATAGTCGAGATAATGTTTATGATAAAGGTGGACAATTTTGTGATTTCTATGTCCCCTCCTGCCCGTGTAAAAGCCTAAAACCATTCCGGGCAGGCTGGATTGGAGTGGGGGTTTAAATAAAAGAAAAAAATAGAGGAAGATGGACAAGGACACATGTCTCTCGTCTGTGAAAACCTTGTTCAGTGAGTTGGTTAAGTGGTTCGAGATAGAGACGGAGGTTACTTGCACCGTTTCCGAGAGCTGAAGATAGGTCTTGGAGGACAGTGCTTCTGCACCAACAAAGAGCTTCAAAACGCCAATGAGAGCTACCTTTAACACTTTAACACCACACCACACCACCGTCTCTAGAGCTCATGTGGCTCTTATCCGGGTTGGTATAGATGTAGGTGGACTTTATTGAGCTTCAAAAAAATACAGGAAGAGAAGAATGACAAATGAAGAATTTACAAAGCTGGTGTTAACACATTGAATTGGCAACAAAAAAGTAATATCTTGAATAACACGGTGTGAATGAAAGAAAAATGATTAATGTAGATGATAACGAACAGCATGAGGAAGCTTACATCAATGCACAGGTTTTCAGTAACGTATTAGAGAGGAGGAGCCATTACGTGTTAATTGTGGAAAACAAGGAATAGGAAGATTACTATTAAAGATTTATGAGAAAGGAAGGACTTAATATATTCAGTGTATTGAATTCAGGATAATCTAGAGTTACTGTACAAAGGTAGGTGAGTACTTATTCCAGTCGCATTATGTTTTCATTGTCTATTATGAATATAACCTTGTTAATTATTCTATTTCTTTAATTCGGATTCTCCAGGACTCTTCGGTACCACAGACTTTCGAGCGAAGTAGGTTTCCTAATACACCAAGAGAGAATGAGCAAGATGTGGCATAGTGGATGGGATCGCCGACTTCTCCGCAGGCACAAGAGTCACTATCCGATAAATGGAAACGGTTAAGGAATGAAGGGAATGGACCGTGTCCTGTGACAAACAGAATTTCTTCACGCTGGAGGCAAGCCTTCTATGAAGAGGATTTTGGAAAACTCGACCACCGGATGACAATCTTCACTGTGACCGTATTGAAAAATAAATTTGATTGTATTCGACTCATGGTAATAAAAAAATTTGTTATTAATAGTTTTTATTTTATGCCCCATCGGATGTTTAAAAAAATACCCTTCGTATTTGATAGTCAAGTTTTCCCCCGAGACAATAAAGTATGTCACTGGTATGGAGCTACTAGTCCAGTCGAATTGCCAAGAAAAGTATCAAAATATGTAAAAAATGCATAACACTAATTTTATTGCTTTAAGTTCTTGGGTCGACCACACAAAACATGACACTATATTTTGCTATCGCAGACCGGATCGGATAAAGGTGTGTGTGTGTGTGGGGGGGGGCTGAAAAATGAGAACGATCGGTTTTTTGCGTTTAAATAAAAGGCTATTAATACGAGAGGAAAATTTTAAATTAAAAATTCATAGATAGTAAAAAGATCTATAAAATGAGTTGTCGAAAGTTAAGATAGCTTAATTAATTCAAATTTAAATTAAAAAAACGTAAATTTTGGAAAAGTAATTTAAATCTTTTACAATTAGAGCAAAATTTTTAAAATTCTCCGTATGTACGCATTATACAGAGGATGTACAGGTTAAAATTTCGATATAGGAACGATATGGAAAGATATTTGCCTTATTTTTTTTTGAAAAATTCAACTTTTTCGAAGAAAAGAACGTCGTCTATCGAAATATCGCAGAAACATTTTCCCGTTGGGAAAAATGCGTTCAGGGAAAGCGAGACAAAATGTCAGGCATATACAGCGATGAGGGGTTCTACGAATAGCTCGACCTCAATTGGGCCTCCATCTTCGAGCCTGATGATTAGAAACAACAGGCCAAACGATGTTGAGTTGAACTTAATTGTGGGATCCGGAGATCCATCCATGATTGTGTGGGACCTCGACCTGACGAGGTGTGAGCCCTCTGGTATTCGCCTCATGCCTCGCAAAAGAGACAAAATGATAACTTAAAACTTAGTTAATAGTCGTTTTACTGAAAATCGACTATTAAAAAGCCATCTGATATTGTAGAACAACACTTTTAGAGTAGGAGTTTTTTTTTGGTTCCGCGAATTTGGACAGATAAAAGAGTACTTACAGGCACTTTCCGACAAGGTTCTTTTTTCGAAAAAGTTGAATTTTTCAAAAAATAAGGCAAATACCGTTATGAAATTTTAACCATATATACCCTACTATATAATACCTACTTGCGTGAAATTTAGAAATTTGTTCTCTGATTATAAAAAAGAATTAAATTAATTTCCCAAAATTTACGATTTTTTAAAATTTACTCCTGTCCTAATTAAGCTATCTTAACGTTCGACAATTCATTTTATAGATCTTTTTACTATCTATAAATTTCTAATTTAAAATTTTCCTCTCAGATTAATAGCCTTTTATTGAAAGGCGAAAAAACCCCGATCGTTCGTATTTCCCTCCCTCTCCCCCTCCCTTCTCTGCTTCGATCTCCGTACGCAAAATACAGTGCCATGTTTTGGTCGACCCAACAACTTAAAGCAATAACATTGCTATTATGTATTTTGTCCATGTTAAAGTACAATTCGACTGTACTATTCATTTGTTGTAGTCACTGCATGTTTTATGGATTCAGAGGTAATCGTCATGCAAACTCTTGCAAACGGCTAAGTAACATTCATTTTACGATTGGGGCGATATGTTTTTTTCTGGGCACTGTGCGCGAAGGAGTCACTAATTCTATTTACAACACCCTATAAAATGCTCAGTCTTCTTCTTTTACACAAACAGCCAATGACACCCTAATTTTCAAAACAATTGCAAAATGCTCTGAAGGCCTGTTGTGTTTTTTGCATATCTTTTTCGGAATTCTTGATGTTCTGCAACAACCGAAGAAGATTTCGCATATTCTGAAGCACAAAATATCTTCTGCTTGTTATTCGTCATTTTGAGAAATGCAATGTCGAAAATAACACTCTTCTTTCTGTTTACAGATTAATATGCGAATGGGTCCATCAAATGGTTATCCATCGGTCAAGTGGCTCAAATAAAAAAGTGAAAGTACGAAAATAAAAATTTAATATGTGCTTCTTCTTCTCCCGATTAGAAATGAAGAATATAACTTGTAATTTTAAGTTATACCCTCCCAAAATCCTATATTTATTTTGTAAATTCCCTGTCTTTTAATACACTTTTTAATATTCTCTTCAGCAGACAAAAATATTTGCAGGATTCTCAAGAAATAAACTTAGAAATTTTATTAAATGAAATTAATTAAACCTCCTACACATGTCTGGTTTTTGCTTTTAGGTAGATTCCTTATAGGAACTCTACCTATTGCAATGGTTTTTATGACATGACTTCTTAAAAATTTCTGCAGATTTTCACCGATTATGACCCCTAGAACCCAAAATCACCCTTCGTTAAAAATTTATATATATATACATACATACATACATATATAAATATATATATATATATATATAAAGAAGCAAAAGACAAAAAATCAAAAACATACAAGAAACAATGGCCAAAAAAAATTAATAAATTGAAAAATATCATGCGAGCCGCTCGTCAGGAAGAGAAGCTCGCCTAAGATATTAATAAGTGCTTTATTCTGCTAACGACATAAGAAAACTGTAAAAAATTCTCGCTATCCCCTCAAAAATCACAAGGCAATTAAAAATGGAAAAAATTCTGGAATAAGAGACAAATAGAATGAAGATGATTTACAAAATCGAAAGCAAAAAAATCCAAATCCAAATATATATATACGCATGTATAAATCTTTTTCCCATGTTATCTTGTGAATATGATAACGGGATTAATTTTTATTTCTTTTAAAAGTGATTTTCTCTCCCTTCCCCTCCTCTCCTCCCTATGTTACAGTACATTTCAACCGACGCATGTTACCCCTTGTTGGAAAGCACTCGTCATTTGCATTCTCTTCTATCCGCTTGCAATCTTGCAGCTCTACTCCTTATGAGAATAGAGGGCGAAATGTTCTTTTCTTTATTATTATTAGAAGAGATGTATACGTATAACGTTTTTGCCAATATTATCTTGTGAAATTATAACAAGAGTAATTTTGATTAGATTTTAATTGGCGAGGGATATGTTGTATGGACGGTGAAAATCTGAGCCGAGTTCGAGATGAGTTATCCAGCTAAAGGGGGTGAAAATGGTGGTGGGGGGTGTTGAAAATTTTATTTCGGTTTGGTTTGGTTTGGTTTGGTGGAGTTTACTGGCGCAAAAACCATTTTTGATTATGCTGCGCCAAACATATGGTCTACGATAAAATCCTAGTATAGGAGTTCAGTTAAAAGCAGTGTCATACGGTATGAGGTGTCAATATATGAAGTCTATAAAAAGCTTGCAACAAGGAAAAATTGACCTAAAAACATGGTAAAAAATTTAAATCAAAGAGTAAAAACCAATCGTTCTTAAAAAAGTGAAAAGTTGTGGATGAGGATCTTTGTGAAGGATGTCTTTAAGAGTGATAGAGGATGAGTGGAAACAGCGGATGCGTTGAAGATCAAATCGCGGACATTCAATAAGAATGTGGAGAACAGTCATTTGGCATTGGCATGCTGTACAGAGAGGTGCGGGTTCCCCCAATAACAGATGCCTATGCGTGAATCGAGTGTGTCCTATTCGTAATCTGGTAAGAACTGTGTCGAGCTTTCTGATAGGTAAACTAGGCCAACAATCAATTAGACGTTTGATTGATTGAAGTTTATTTGCATTTTTAAGATCCCATTGAGCTTGCCATTTTGAGTGGAGAATGGAATTAACATATTTTTTGACATCGTTGACAGGGACAGGAGAGTTGAAACTGTTGGTGGCAGACCTTGCAAGATTGTCAGCTAGTTCATTCCCAGATATACCGACGTGAGAGGGAATCCAGCAGAAGAGAATAGTGAAACCTTTAGTACTAAGACGATCGTGCAATTCAAGAATGTTGAATGTCAATGGGTGACTGAACCGATTGAGTGAAGTCATGGATTCTAGGGCACTTAATGAATCTGAATAAATTATGTAATTATCAGGTGGACCACTAGAAATTTGAGATAACGCATGTAGAATGGCGGTGATTTCTGCAGTAAAAATAGAGCATGATGGGTGAAGTTGAAATGAGAGGGTAGAATTGATAAAAACACAGGCAAATGAGGTGCAAGATGAGCATTTTGAGCCATCTGTAAAAATAGGAGTGAAGTTTTGGTAAACTTCACGATGGTCTGCAAAGAGTTGCTGATAAATTTCAGGGGCCGTATGAGCTTTGTCAAAGGTTTTAAAAGGGTTTAAAAAGTTTATTCCATGTGAATTCCATGGAGTGAGATGGTATTTTATGGTAGGCACGACCTGTACACTGTCTAAATGAAAAGAATTAAGGAATTTTGATACTCTAGTGAAAAATGAGGGGATGACTGATGGTCTGGCCCTTTGCAAGCGAAGTATAAGTTGACTTTGCTTGTGTGTATGAAAAGGATGTCCAGGATGAGATAAAATTTTAAAATAGAAATGAATAGCCAACATTGTACGACGATAATCAAGAGAAGGTTCACAACATTCAACGTACAAGCTTTCAACAGGTGAAGTACGAAAAGCGCCACTGCAAAGTCTCAGAGCAGAGTGATGGATGGGATCTAATTTCTTTAACACACTCTGTCGTGCCGAGCCGTATATCACACATCCGTAATCCATCTTGGTAAGTATGGATGCTCTGTATACTCTGAGCAAAGATGGCCGTGAAGCTCCCCAGGAGGTGTTTGAAAGAACTTTCAGTATATTTAGGGCCTTATCAAGCTTTTTGAGTAATCTCATTACATGGGGATGAAAGGTGAGTTTTTTGTCGAAGATTACTCCTAAAAATTTGACTTCACTGACAACATTGATGAGTTGGCCTTCCAACTTAATCTCAGGCTCTGGATGGAGACTACGTTTTCGACAGAAGTGAACGCATGATGTTTTGGCAGTAGAAAAGGTGAATCCATTAAAAGCAGACCATTGATGAATTTTGTTCACGGCCAATTGGAGTTGTCGTTCCATATTTCGAAATAATTCCCTTAGGGTTGAAAATAGAAATGAAATTCAAATTAGGAGAATTGTTACCTCATCATAACAAACAACTTTTGTAATGAAACTTTTTTATAGCTATAATTGCTTAGAAGTTATGAGCTAAAAAGCGATGTTCAATTCCCTCTCCCCGTAATTTATATTTTCCTCCAAAGCTCCGTTACGATTGAAGATAGAAAGAAAATTTCAATTAAGAGAATTATCACCTTATCATAACAAACTACTAATATATTGAAAGTTTTTTACAGTAAGAATTACTTAGAAGTTATGAGCTAAAGAGTGATTCTCAACCCTCCTCCTAGTTCGAGTGCACTTTAACCTATGCATGTGACACATTGTTGGAAAACTCCCATCAGCCGCATTCACTTCCACTTTTTATACGGTAAACAAGCTGATATATACTGAGTTTCTGCGGATTAAAATGCTTTCATGTCGAATATTTTTAATGCAAAGCTACTATTGTATAAAAATTATAGTACACAAATTACTTTTCTGATCTGAAACGTTTTTAATTAATATATTAATATCAATTGAACCAGGCAATTTTTAAAAACAACTGATTGTTGATTTTCTCCATAAATTATTATTTATTATATAGATACTTCAAATTTTGTTAATAATAACTAAAGTAAAGGTTTTATGAATATTTTTTGAAACAATTAAATTAAATAGTTAATTATTCATTAATTTAAAGCGTGAAAATAAATCAAATGCTGGTCCTGATATAAATTGTTAATTGTCTACTTTTAAAATTTCGTCCAGAATTCTGTTAATGTATTCTGGCAACAATTCTTCATATTATTCGCGTTCTTCAGTAATGAAGATTATTTTTAGGAAGTCTGTATAAAATTAATTTTGAAACAATTATTAAAATGAGAGAACCAAATTGTATGAATGGTATATTAATAGTTAGTTTCATAAATAGTTAATTTGACAGATAAATTTTATCTAATATTTAACTAAACATGGCGGTACCAAGATTTGTTTAAAAAATTTAATATAAAATAGTCAAAAAAAGATATTTAAAAAAGATTTCCCTTTTTCCTTATTGATATTAAAAAATATCTCATTAACTTTAAAATTGTTTTGGGGTTTTCTGCCTGAGAATTTGCTTTTAACTGTCGATGGAGATTTAAATTTACTGTTCAAAATGGCTACAATTCATATCCTATGCTTTAAACACGCATATTAAATTTGCCACTCACAACGTTTAATAATTTTTATTCTCTTATGTGTAAAGAATTTAGTGACTATTATCTCTGTAACCAGGGAGGTCTCTAATGACCCCATTCTAGTAGTATTTAAATGTTTATGTGTCATATGATTTTAGCATACGGCAAAGTAACGTTTGCACAATTATTTGGTAACCTAGATTAAATAAATTAATTTTCAAATCTAGAGTCTTTCTTCATTCGTGCCAAGTGTCAATTTCTTTTTACAGTTTCAGATAGGCTGGCTTAATGTTATCTAGGGGATATTTGCCTTGCTGGGATGTTTATTTCTTTATGACGCCTACCTGTTGAATGATTATATGTTGGACTATAAAAAGAATTTGAGCAATGTACTGACTAATAAATATAGTATAACCTTTTGAGTAGAATGATAAAACCTTGATATAGTAAAAAATTAAATGTCATGTAAACAGAATCACGACGTAAATATTACAATGTGTGGAAACAATAAAATCATTCTCTATGTTTGTATTGATCAATATGTAATATTTCATTACTTTTGTAACATTAACGTAAAGGAATTTACTGTTGCTTTCCAGCTTGCCGAAAGGGAATTTTTTCTGTTACCATAGTTTTTAAATCTTACAGGTAATGAAAATAACCTAAAAGTCAACACTTGTCGTTCCTAAATTCACATCAAAGCGGAGTCGCTTCATCCGCAACCATATTTGAAATTCTTTAGAAAGGAATATTCCTCTAAATTACATACTATCAGTTGCCATTTTCTCAAGTTACCGTTAAAGTTATGTCGACCTGCTGATAATACCATGGCTTTGGAGTATGATGAACTGAGGTTGATATCCGGTTAATCCAAAAACCTGCAAAATATTTTATCAGACATAATATCAGATTTTGGCTGGAAATTTCCGATTAAAGGCAGCTAGCATTGTAAATGAGCTCAACGGTTGCTTACCGCTTTTTGAGAAAAGAGTAAGGCATTCCCTTATAAATAACAAAAAATATACCACAGTTTACATGATAAATGACATACAATTAGGATTCAGCGGAATTGTATGATGCATGATTTTAGACACTATTTATTCTCTCATTATTATCTAGAAAAAATCAGCTAATAAATTTTGGGAGTTTTGCTTTTTAAATGTGCGTCTTTTTGATAATGTAGTGAATTCTTAAAAAGTAAAGAGAAACCACTATTCAACCGATTGAACCAAAACTTGCTATGAATGTGGGCTTGGTTTAAATCATCCGTACATTACATAGTGTGCCAAACGCCATTACGTTGGTGTGACTTGGAAGTATTAAAAATCTGATGTTGTCTAAAGGCTCCTTGTCATCCGATCATAAATAAAATTTCTATCCTATCTGTAATTTGACTTACAGATAGGACGTTAAATCAAACACAAAATCCAGGTATATTTCCATTTATATACATAGAACAATAGATTAAGATAATTTTATTTATTCTCATTAAAATTTTAAATGAGTTTAAATAATGTTAAAGGCACAAACCACATCTTAATTGTTGGTCAAGAAATATATTATGTGGAACTTGGCAGCAAATGCTTTTGCAATATGGCAATTAAATCGTTTAATACCATTGTGGAAATTGGTAACGTCAATGCTTTTAAGACGGGGCACTTGCTGACTAAGACCAATATACTTCGACACGCATTTACAGTAACTGATTGGGAGGAGAAACGAGGTAATTGACGGAGATTAAGCATTACATGAAAAGGGAGAGCACACCGCGCGCTAATGAACATATCGTTGTCAAATTAAAGGCAATTGCTGGGTTTATGCAATATGCTGCAGCCAGATATGAGATCCGAAGGATGGCGATGTCACAACGCGCAAATTGCTAACAATCCCGGCAAGTAAATATGGGAGAAGGATATGCAATTACATAAAATGGAAGAAAAGTATCTCTAGAATGAAAGAGACTGATTTTAAATGAAGGTCTCCTTTAATTTTGATGTAGAACCTTTTATTTTCAACTATAAAGTAAGCGAACCATTTTGTAACGAAGTATTTTAAAAGCGATTATTAAAAATATCGAAATGATTTAACTCTTATTGCAGAAATATAGTGCTACTATTATTAATTTGCGAATAAACGAAATCCAGGAACAACATTTCTGTAATGAAGCATGAATCTTTATTTATTCTGAAATTATTTAATTATATGAAAAATTATTATTATTACTAATAGAAATTATACGAAATATTACACTAAAATATTTAATCATTCATTGGACATTTTTTAATTTAGTTTATTCCAACTTTATTGGTTTTCGCCAATAAAATAAAAAGTAGGTTTGTTTGAAACAGTTCATAGTTCTTTCTAGCTTTTAGTCTCATGTATTTTATTCCTTTAATAGATAGAAAAAATATACTTTAGTGCTGCACAATTTTATTTGCTATATAAAGACCATAGAAAATTAATGAATTTACAGTCGGACCTCTATTTAACGAACCTCTATTTTGCGAATTTCTCCATTTTGCGAACTTTTTCTTGGAATCAAGAACATTTTGCGAATTTCTTCGTAAAATAACCTCCAAATAGCGAAGTGCATTCTCTATTTAACGAACTTTTTCTTGTGATAAAATATTTTTTTTCTCCCTATTTCTCAAAATATTTCTAAACATTTCAAACTTACTCTTTCTTTTAATACATTTTATGGTAATCAATGACCTTGAAGCTGGAAAATGACAAAGCGAAAGTACTTGAGCATCAAAGAAAAAAATTAATTCTTCATGAGGTGGATCAAGGAGTGAAAAAAAGGATATTGCTTTAAAATTTGGTATTCCTCCAAACAGCTTATGAACCATAATAAAAAATCGTGATAAGATACAAAATTATGATTTATCGGATTCCTGTTCAAAACGTTTAAAAGCACGTGTCTATGAAGATGTGGATGAGGCAGTTTTGAAGTGGACAGTGTGAAAAATAAAAACAATACAGCAATGAATTGCGATGAAGACGACGATGATGAAGATGGAAATGATCATGATGCAGAAATCAACAAACCTTCGTATGATGAAATGCTAAAATTCATTAATTTTAATATAAAATTATTTTTTAAATTGAAAATACAGTGTATTCCCGGACAATGTTTTGGTTCATTTTTGTTTTCTTTGCAGATTTCTTTTTGATGGGTAAAATATATAAAACAAATAGATATTAATTTACAAAATAAAGGTGTGATTAATTACTTTTTTAATAATATTTTGTGTTTATGAATTTAAAATCTGTTTTGTGTAGTTTAAAGTATTTTAAAAGGTGAATCTCTATTTAACGAATTTTCCATATAACGATCTTTTATTCGGGATTTAGCGACTTCGTTAAATAGAGGTTCGTAAAAAAGTCAGGATTACTTTAAAAATTGGAACTGCAGGAGACTCTGAAACCGATGAAATGCAAGGGAAATTCGGTAAGAGACAATAGTCTAAAGTACAGAGGAATATGAGCGTAAGCGTGCTCGTAGAGAAAATATAATCTGAAATATCTAACCAGCTATTAATAGCGAATCTCTTATACTAAACAATTCACCAAAAGCTCTCCACAATTGACTTTCTATGAAAGCGTCTACAGAAGGTTCACTTTTAGGAATAAGAAAGCATATGTTTCATATGCAGTTGGATTCTTGAATACTCATGACAAGAAGGAATGCTGTTTTTCATTCAACTACTGGGCACAGATGTTTGGCACATCGTCGCTTCCGGATGAGTATCCACTGTGTTTCAATTTGTCTCTTAGACTATAGAGGAGCGATGGACAGAATCCATATTTAACAATGCAGTGCTCTTCCGGGAGTTTCCATTGTACAATTATTGGAAAGTAAGATTTGAATATGACAATGACATTCTCCCTCTTATTTTTGTGTCGTTTGGTAGTTTTCATTCATTGAATGTTTTTGTATTTGTTTCTTTACGTTGTATTGTTTTTTTTTGTATTTATATCTCTATGTTGAATTGTTTTTCTTTTGTATTTATTTATTTTTTATGCAGTATTGTTATTCTTTTTTGTGTTTATTTATTTTTTGTATAAAGCTCTTAGTGTGAATATATTTTCCTCAACACATTAAGACCTTGTGGACCATGCCGTACGCTACGTTCGTAATAATGTAATAATGTTATCGTGGACGTCTACTTGACGTACATCATATTTTATTCGTTTCTGAATAAGACAATGCTAAAATGTGGTATGTACATACGTATATGAAAAAACAGTCTTGGGTTCAGGGTTAATTTTGGGGTATTCGGAAAATTTCTTTTGATTTTGGGGGTAACTTTAAAAGAAATTGTTTGTACTTACAGTAAATTTTATTCGATAATATATGTACCATTTTGTTTGCCATCTTATGGGAAGATTCATTACCCTATTCTCATGAAACATTTGCTAAAAATGCTCAATGTGCTATTTGCATTTCAGCAGAGAACTGATTTTTTTACTTTAGAGAATTTTGCAATAAGTAAAATAATGGTAATCCGAATGTGCAAAGTCAGGTCTATGTGGCGAGAAGAGTAAGATATCCCAATCAAGATCCAACAATTTCAGCTGGGTGGCCAATGACACGTGTGGTCTAGCATTATCCTGGTGAAAGACAACCCCTTTACGATCTTCAGATTTTGGTCACTTCTGATCAATAGCTTACTTAAAATTGTCCTGCAAACTACTATATTTAACCGAATTAATTGCTTTGTTAGACAATAGCAGCTCGTAATAGACAATGGCCATCCAATTCCACAGGCAACAGAGCAAAACTTTCTGTTAATAGATATTGGCTTTTGGGCTGTTTTATGGCGGCTCACTCGAATAACTCCATGACCGTTTTCGCTCAGTATTATTGTAAGTGACCCATTTGTCATCACCCGTTATCATTAGTTTCATAAATGAACCGTTTTCATTGTGCTTGAGCATTAAATTGCAGATGGAAATAGGATCCAATTAAAGTTGTATCTTAATTTTTGGGGTATCCAATATCAAGGAGACTACCGATGCTAAGTTCTCATCAAAACCTCATCAATGCCCGAATTCGACACTTCAAATTTGATATTTCACGGCAGAACGTTGATTTATTGCCATCAGCGCCTTAATTTGATCGTCGTCAACCCGGAATGGCCTACCGCAATGCTGACTGTCTTGAATGCCAAATTAGCTCCATCTGAAATTCACAAACAATTTGTGCATTGTTTGGTCACTTACTGAAGAATTTCCGTAAACAGCAGATATTTGTTTGGTGGCTTGAAGAGAATTCTTGCCTTTTTAGAAGTAAGAGATCTGTCAAACATGCGCCTTTTCGTTCTCCATGTTTACATTGACACAAAACAAAAACATCGACACAAAACAATATTGATGGAGAACAGACATAATTGACGAAAATACGATCTTTCAGAAAAAGCCATGTTCAAAAGTCGATAATAGCAATTAAACGCCCCTAAGAGTGATCAACGCAAGCTATTGGAGAATGCCGGAAACTTTTCGAACAACCCAATAATTTCCTTTGGAGCTATCACAAAATTTTTGATAAGTTCACTTAGTTAATGTTTTCTTCTGAAGCTGTTTGGGGGACGGAATTGTTTGCAACGGTCTTCGCAATTCTTAACGATTTTTATATGATGAAGGGGAGAGTGATCCCAAGTCTATCTCAACACAACATCGTAACCACTGTTAAGAAAATTTGATGCATGGTGAAGGAATTTAAAGAAAACCAGGTCTATATATACTTAGAGGATTTTCTGAAAACAAATTAAAATTCCAGCATAAGTTTGTAAAATTAGCCACCCAAAATGAATGTTTTAATGACCCACTACTAAATAAGATATCGTAATATGAATCTCCTACCTTGAACTATATTTTTAAGATAAAAATACGAAATATGAAATTAAATAAACTTAAATATTGTTTACAGAAATTAATTTTAGTTCTAACTGCACTGAAAGGTAAGAAAGAGGAAAAATTATCATGAGAATTCGACATAAGCCTAATTTTTAGAAGGAACGTTTTCTTTGATTTCTTCGCGTTTTTCGCTTATGTAACATTTAAAATTTAATCACATAGAATTGTAAGTAATTGAAATATAGTTCTATTACAATCCAAACGCAAGGATGGTTGTTTAAATTTCACATATCTCTGCTAGCGGGAAATTGGCGACCAGGGAAAATACTGAAATTATTTAATACATTCGCCGATGTAAAATTATTTAAAAGTTTGGAAAATCCAGAATTACTTGTATTCTCTTTGATAAGTTTGAAAGCAGGGAGAATTAATTCTAAATAGAGTTTATATCAGAAAAGACATAATGGATGTCAAGAAAAAAAATATGAATTCGAACGTTGTATCTGATCCCTCTTTTCCTGGAAATTATGAAATAAATCGAGGTTTATGTAAAAAGGAATTGTTTGCGTAAGTTTACAATTTGTTTATCTGGCTTAGGTAATCTTTGAGTTTGATATGCAGTCTCTATCAACAAGCAACAATACGTGGTTTTATTTATATTGGTACTTTTTTCATATTCATATAATATATATTTTCACATTCATATAATAGATTCATAGAACATTCATATTAATACATGATTTAAAGGGACACATTACCTTCATAATATTTTTTTATTTGAAGTGTTTTGAAGAAGTTTTGATACTATTGAAACTTAACAATCATATAAAGCCATCTTGAAGAGAAATAAAAATTAATTTTTATCTACCTATTTAGTTGAATTTAATCTTAAGAAAAATTCAATTTTTTAAATTCCCTACTACTTTTTCAAATATGAATACTTTTGCTTCAAATTTTATTTGAAGATTCGCTCACACATATTACGTAAAACTGTGCATGTATTTTAAAGTGTATATAACATTAGCTTAAATAGAATTTTTTACTCTATTTTATGGTGAAAAGTGAAGAAATATAACAGTACCTCATTTTATACCTTGTATATACAAAAAACTAAGCCACTGAATGCTTATTGCATGCTTAGTTTTATCATATGCATAACGATAAACAAGTACAGGAAATGTGAAAGCCTTAGCATTTTGAAAAAATGAACGTGAAGAAAAGTCCGATATGGAGAAAAAGCCAATTAAAGGTGTTATTTTCCACGTGTTTTTCATTTGTCATCCCAAATAAAATCTGAATAACTACTGAAATATTAAAGGTACAAATTTGAACTTTTGATACAATAAGTAGATAGATAATAGCAACGAAATAAGCCAATAAATTGAATATTGATACTTCGGCCATTTTTGGGTAATGTGTTTCCTTAATATGTACTTTTAATATTATTAATAAATCTTGGTGTAAAAAAGCTATAAACAACCAGTTAGAAAATCAAAGTTTTCAGAATGCGGAAGTTCTACTTGATAATAATTCCTTTATTTTTAATCCATTAAACTATTTTGAAGTTGATATTATTCTTTAACAAAGAAATAATTCTGAAAAGGAATTACCATTTATGGTCATGGAGAGAATAATTAGCTTAGAGTTCTTTGGTTTATCTATTCACGGATGCAACTTTGGAAAGTGAATTAGTTAGTTATTTATTTTGATAATAGTAAGCTGATTTTCTAGACTTGATCTTATAATAACTGGAAAGAAGTGCTTCAATTAATTTAGTGATGGAAAATAGTCTATTAACTTTTGTCAAACAGTGCTCTCGCTCTCATTGTTAGCAGCAAAATTATTAGGATAGAGTATTTCTAATTGAGCACCGAAAATTCAATTAAGAGCTTTGATGTCAGCGTTAATGAACTGAATTGTGCATATTAATGGAATTAGCTTATGATAATCAAACATCTCAATACCTAACGCATCATTTAATTATGAGCGTTGCAGCTGAAAGATGATCATTCATCAAGGGATTAAGTAAACATAAGATATGCCATTAAACGTTATTGAATTTTCACCAATAAAAAAA
>BGPR01005143.1:34599-77090 GCA_013235015.1 Araneus ventricosus
AAACAAGTGGTACACACCTACAACGGGTACAGAAATATTGAAAATAAGTTCTTTATTTGTGCGGTAAGTTTGCATCGTGCGACAAATCTTATTATGCTCTTTATCAAAATAAAGCTAAAATCTCAATATAACACAGAACGAACCGTGTTCAGGACATGACTAAAACTTGTTATTAAAAAAAATCAAGATTGGCTTTCTAATCACTTGAGAATAGGAGAAAGCAGTTGTAGTGGGCACCGAAGCACTGATGACGGCAGCAAATCTTACTGTGGTCTTCAATATGAGTCCTTATATATATATATATATACAGTATGAATCCTTAAAGGATGTTTACTCTCTCTTAGACCTTCCCACAGGTAGTGGTGAAATGTTAGCCTATAGAATTCCTTGAATCTGCTTCGATCTTTAAAATCCGCAGAAATATCCATTAGCAACCATCTCTGCCAACCAAATGCAGATTAAATGTATACAGCTTTTGACTACAATTTTCCCATGAATATTTTCATCAGAGCAATGCAACATGAAACGCCTTCTTGAAAGATCTCAGATTATATTCATAAACCAATATGGATTTCAATTATTTTAAAAATTCAATACATGCACCAGTTTTTGGAATTTTAACACATGTGTGGGTCATTTTGAGCTTAAATTGTTCCTGCAAAACAAGTTGTTGGTCTTAATATATGAATATTCTTTCGGGCAAATCGGGTATTTCTGATAAAAGGTGATTTTGATGAATCTGAGTTAGCATCGTTCCCATTATCCATGAGAACACATGCAAGAAGATCTCTCAGCCAATCCTGCTCGCATTCGGAGGCCGCGGTGGCCTAGTGGTAAGGTCTCAGCTTTGGGGCCGGGGGGTTTCAGATTCGAAACCCGATTCTGTATGGGGCCTGTTGCACGCTAAATCATACGTAATGGCCAAACGTCCTCCCGTTGGTGTGGCGTTTGGAGAGGGGGCGCAAGTCGGGTATCGTTCTTGTCATCTGACCGTGGTATAAAATTACGACGTCCGTCCCAAAATAGCCCTCGTGATGCTTTAAAACGGGACGTTAATATTACTAAACTAAACCTGCTCTCATTCGTACTTTGACCTCATCCTAGTGTAAAATGAAACTGAAACGGTATTACACGCGCTGGATAAAACTGCCCCCAATCGATATGTAGAACCTTGCCTTATTTAATAAAAGAGAAATGGCGGAGTGAAAAAGACCGCACTGTTGTGCACGCTGGGTTGCGCTCTTTGACTCAGCAATGCACGCTATTGGTAGGAGGAAGAGTTTGTTCAAAAGAGGGGCATCACCATCTTGTTTGTAGAAACTCAGACCAAAAGGATTAATAATCCTTCATTCAAAGACTCATGAATTTCATAATAATAATGGAAAAATAAGTAGAAAACTCAAATATTTTATCTCTGCGTCACATGTCTTTGAAATTGTAAAATGAAACATGTAAGTATTGGTTGTCGAACAAAATGTTATTATATAAATTATAAAAATTTCTCTTGCCAGAAATTTTATCCCTCTTAAACATACGTAATTCAAAATCTATTCTGATATAAACATGGAGCCATATATCAGAAAGATAAAATAGTATTACGATAAATAATAATACGCATTCCTTACAGCAGAGCTTATCTTTTATAATTAAGAAACAAGATATTTATCTTATTACACTCTTTCTCATTATTTTCTTGATACTTTAATAAAATTCTCTTTGAATCAGATATAAGCATGTAATCGATTTTTTCCAGTCTGATACATGAACTACAATGGTGTGCTTATTTTAATTGGAAATGATCTTTCCGATATGAATAATTATCAAAAATACAAGAAAATTTAGTCATATAACATCATTACAGAGGAGTTGCGATAATTAACCACTGAAAAAAAGCATATCATTTTTATGCGTTAGCAATTACAATATGAATGATAAAACATGTTTACCTTGGAATAATGAAGTGAACTTCGTATAATGAAAGAAATTATTATAATGGGCTATTAAATTCTGTTGAAAGCACAGTAATTATGATAATTGGAATTGAATACATATTAGTTTAATGGTGTTAAGAAGTTCTTTCATAAAATCAGAAGCATCGAGAGAAATTTACGTTATTGTATTGGAGCTTTATATCCTCGAGTATGTTAGCTGATTTTGCTAATGTTTAAAAACTAGCATCACAAGGATATGTGGGTGGAATTGCAACGCGCATGTATTGGAAATCACAAAGGTAAATACATTTTTAAGGAAAAAGTCTTTACTTGATTTACATTCGGGTCATAATATAATGGAATATTAAATTCTGAGGAAAGCAGAATAACCATAATGATTATTGGAATTGTACATATGTTAGTTAATGATGTAAAGAAGTTCTTTCGTAGCAGCAAAAGCATGAAAAGAATATTATACTATTTTCTCGGAACTTTAGATGCGTGGGCATGTTAGCTGATTAAGCTAAAATTTAAAAACCAGCATTGAAAGAATATGTGGGTGGAATTGAATCGACATGAATTTGGACATCACCATGTAATTACATTTTTTATGAAAAAGTCATTAGTTGAATATCAATTGAGGCATAATATAATGAACGGAAAGAGCAATATTCATGATTATAACTGAATGCATATTAGTTGATGATGGAAAGAGGTTTCTCCGTAAATGCAAAAACACCATGAAAAGATGATGCTATTTTAATTCAACTTTACATACGTGGGCATGTTAGCTGAATATGTTAATACTTATAAACCAACATCGAAAGAATGAGTAGGTGGAATTTTATCGCATTTGTATTAGACATCATCATGATGAATATATATTTCATGAGAAAAATCCTTATCTGATTTTCATTCCTACATTGCTTAATATTTATATTATTTTTACTCGGGAAGTAAATCATAATAAAGGCGATTTTTCCATAATTTTATTAACACTGGGTTGTCTTTGTTAGGAAAACTGAAGAGACGATTCGTTCAGCATTAGTGTCAGAAACAAGTACAGACCTGAATTTTAATGCATAAGTGAGTTTCTAAAGAATGGATCCGTTGTAAAGGAACAAAGAAAACTGTTAAATAAGCATAACGGCGAATAATGTTGTATGAATCATTCTTCATTTCTTTATCAGGGACGATGGATAAAAGTTAATTGTAAAGTACACTGCATATATCTATTCTCAAATCTAAAGTAAATATAAAATTAACTGAAATGAAATTGTTAAAACAAAGTAAATAGCATCGAATTACATTTAAAATGTCTTGAAATTAGACTTTGCCAGTGTTGATCCTGATAGATATATAAAGTTAAATAACTAAAATTTTATAAATACACTATATGACTAAAAATATCCGGACGCTTTCGAATTTTCACATTTATTAGAATTTCTCCGTAAAGGTGAGTCCAACTCCCCTTGAACTTCGATCAGGTGAAGAATAGAATCTAACTCACATTTTACAGGGAGGATTTGGTCACGAAGGCATTCAGGGGACCGACCAAAAATTAATGAAGAAGGGCCCCAGGGCCCCGTTCCACTAAAAGCTGATACTGATTTAAAAATTTCATGAATGGTTTTACTTAATATGCTCATTGCTTGCATGCATTTTCGTATAAATATCAAGTATATTAAATGTTTTCTTAAATTCGGTAAAATTTTAAAAATATCAATTTGTGGAAATACCCTGAACATTTTGTTTTTCTTAAACGGAGCAGAAATTCTGCTCACTGCAGTGCCGATATCTTTCTAAATATTTAAAGAATTCGATTTTAATTTTTATATAAGTTGCTCTATATATTTGGCATTGAATCTGTGAATGAAAAATTACGCTACAACTCGCACATGCGCAGTAAAAAGTATTTACTACAAATATTTTTAGTTCCGATAACATTCATAGTATTGACTTTAAATTTTAATGGAATACTTTTGTAACAAATTGTCAAGTATTCTGTAAGTTTCGTATTATTTGGTGGAAAATTCTGCATGTTATAAGCAAACAACATTCTGGAAAATTTGGGATTTTTTTAATAAAACCTTAATATCTTCCAGAATATACTTACTATGTTTAATGCATATAAGCAAAACCATTGATAAAATTTGTAAATCATTATCAGCTTCATATGGAACGGGCTGAGCCCAGTTACTTTTATTCTTCATAAATTTCTTGTCGGTCCCTAATTGACCTAGTAACCGAATCTTCACTGTAAAATGTGAGTTAGAGTCTATTCTTTACATGCTCGAAGTTTAATGACAGTTCGTCTAGCCATTCCGGAGAAATTCTAAGAAATGTGAAAACCAGATTATATAGCGTACATTTATGCAAACCTATATCTTTGATTGTACAAATCAGATTTGCCTTGTCAAAACAGATTTGAGACATTATATATGAAGTGAATGGGAATTTTAATTTTTTATTATTTAATCCTTTAATTTCTTAAATCTTGATTTGAGAGGTTTGAATATTTGTCCGTTTTTCTGCGTATCAAACTTTTTTTATAGGGCGTATTTTGTCTATATTTTCTTTTTTTTTGGCCAAATCTGGGCAATGTATTAAACTTCGGTCGGGCACAATACAAATGATAACACTCTCGGGCGCAACTCATTTGTGAGATTAAAAGCTAAATTTTCGCTTACGCTTAAGAAAAGGCTTATTAAACTGAACTATTCGGTGATACAAAGCTATATTTGGAAATAACGATTAATATCATTGAATTAGGGGCTCAGACACAGATATACAAACTTTTGCTGATATATAAAGAGAACATTGAGAAAAATTTGATAAATCAAAAATACAGACGCAACTCGTCTACTAGATTAACGTGACCCTCACGTACATCAAAGGGACAGTAGAGAAAAAATCACGATACCCAAGGGTAAGTGGTAGAGAGCGAGGAAGCCACTAGAGGTCCCACAACTGTCTCGAGGAAAAAAAACGCATTTAGGCACCAATGAATATGGGTGCTTCATCTCAGATTAGATGCTCCTGACTTAAGGTTAAATATAATTGTGTTAGCTTGAGTATACTTTTTGCTCTCTTTATATTTTAGAAATTGATTGTCTGAAATTATTCTGAAAATTTTCTTATATGTAGGGGAAAGTCGGGTAAGACGACGAAGAGTGTAAGATGACGAATTGGATATTTCTCGAAAATTTCCCTAGATGAATGCCCCGATACTGCATCATCAGAGACCCATAACGACCAGCTACCCGTGTTAAGCCAAAAGATTCTATACCGTTATTAGTGTTATTCACAATACGCGTTAATGTGTTTTTGTGTTGTTCCTACGCAACTTTTGGTTGTTGATTTGTAAGGGATAGCGTTCACGGAGTAAATATTTTTAATCTATACATATGGTATTCGTAAAGAGCTAATCGAAACGTTTTCAATGATGTATTCTTTTTATTTTTCTGATGAGATGATATTCTTCAATGTTTTTCTGAAATTAAAAGGCGAAGTTGGGCAAGATGACGGAATTGCTGGAGGTTAAGATGACGAACCCCTCAGCGTTAATTTATGAGCTCCTCGTGCTACCTGGCTGCCACTTGCTCTTCCTGCAACTCACGGGCACTCCAATGAAAAATGAGCATCTCATTAAAAAGATAGAGGAAAAATGAGATAAAAAAACTGTAACAGCTGAAGAAGGCTGAAGTTAATAAGACTAAATGCAACAAACTAAATGCTAAAAATTCTACAAAAAAAGAAGAAAGTAACTAAGTAGCACCTCGCCTTCTAATGTTCTGAGTCAGAAGACTCAATTCATTCATTTGAACTTCCTTACGTTAACGCTGATGACGGAATCTGGACCCAGAGGACCTCGATAATGAAGAATGCATCTCTTGCAGTGAGCTAGGGAAAATGGAATTGGGATTCCAATGTTATATGTGCAAACTCTGGCCCCATTCTATCTGTGCTGGCTGGGACAAAATCCAAGGCCATGGCAATACGATTTTTGTGACTCATTTCTTAAGGTTTGAATCTGAAATTTAGATCGATAATATTTCATTTGTTTGTGTTGTAACTTTAGTTCGATAATGTTTGTGTTCTGTTATGTGCAATTTGTTATGATTTAGATGTGATCTCAACAGTTTTAAATGGGGTTTTGATACTATATGGATGTCGAATTAAATTGTTATCTCAGGTCGTCATCTTACCCGTCACTGTTCGTCATCTTACCCGCACAGTCGGGTAAGATGACGAAAATTATTTCTTTTTTCTAAAAGGAAATTTTGGGATCTCAAATTTGAAAATAAAAATTAAAAACTTTAAAATACACTTTATAATACACTTTAAAATAACATTTTAAAATACGAAATGAAGAAAAATCTGCCGAAACAATAATCCTCCAGCAACGAATATTGAGGGCAGGAAAAAATCCCCAAAGCTTAAGGTCGCCATCCGACCCGACTTTCCCCTACACTTCTTCCTAATCTTACTTTTATTTTCTTTTCTGAGAAATTTTTACTCACAGCAAACAAGGAAATTGAACGTTTTAATCTTCTTGATAAATTTCACTTCCGTTCGCTGCTTGTTTTTTCATCATAAAGAATAATTTCTGTGAAAAATATTATAGAGTAGATATTTGTCTTTGAATAAGACGTGCAATTTCAGAAAAAATCATATCCTCGGAATTCAAGGCTTGTTTTTCACCCTTTTCAAAATTAGAGAGGGTATTGGATATATCCGAGCTGTATTCAACATCCGAAACAAAATTTAACTGTAAAAGTCGGTGACAGACGATAATTTAAAATGATGCCAAAAGTTTTCAATCTTATTCGGACATGCAGGATATTCAGGGGATCCCAAAACTCCACGTACAAGCTTGGAGGGGAGTTAAAGAACATCGCTAGGAATCACACAGGAATGCATGGTCAGAAATGCTATCCGTAGGTGATAAAGAGACATAATGAAACAGTAAGTACATGCTTTAACTTTAACAGCACACCACACCGCCGCCTCTAGAGCTGATGTGGCTCCTATCCGTTTTGGTATAGATGCAGGTGGCTTAGAAGAAAGTAGCAAATACCGCTTTGTTAACCTCAAAAGGATACAATTAAAATTGCAAGATTCACAGAAGGTGTTCAAAATGTCGCCCATTGGCACTAATGCACACACCGCATCTACGCCGCAAGATTTACCAAACATTCTCAAATCGGCTTTTCTGAGATCATGGCAGCAGCGATTCGCGCTACCAGGTTCAAGTCAGTATTTACTGGAGTTTCGTACGTCATGACCTTCAAGGCAACTCAGAAAAATAAGGAGGCGATAAGTCCATACCACGAGACCACCAAGCTGAATTCATCTTCATCCAAACAACTGGTATCCAGCATCGGTACTGAAAAGGATTCATGTTCAGACAAGTTCTGATGTATATGAGTGGATATTCGGGGATTTCGTACGGGCCTCGATGGAAACATTTCGCGATACAATTGTACAACATCGTTCCCATTTTCGTTAGCAAGGTCATACACGAAGTCGCGTACAGCGCCGCCCAGCCGTTTCCGACTATGCTTCCCTATGTGATTATGATTCCTATCGATGTTCTCCACCTCCCCTCCAAATCTGTACGTGAAATTCTGGGACACTCTGTAAATTAAAAGAAAAGAAATTAAGAATGCATATACCGAGATAACTTTTTGTCTCAGCCAAAAAGCGCAAAATCCTAAATCATAAGCACATCCAAATAAATAGTGCTTAATTTGAATACAAAACCTTTCTTGAATAAATTATATCCGTTTTCAATTATTGCATTCCTTAAGTATACAGAAAGTGGTAATTTGTAGAAAAACAGTAGCGTGATAATTTTTTTGTCTCGGACTGTAGAAATTACGACTCTGACTATTTTAGTTTTTCACTCTCGTATACAGATTATAAAGAAAGAAGTCATTGTAATCTTCAAAACATCCGACTTCCAAATATCGAAGGATCTTCATGTTTTAGATTTCCATCACTGTGGAAATGGCCTTTTGGAAATGTGTATGTCTTCTATGAAAACGATAACTATAAAACGTGCGAATGAAGTTTGGAACATGGGCTTTAAACCCCAACTGTAAATATCTTTCAAATTCTGGACAAAATAATTCAGAAGAAAGTTTATCTATCGTTATGTCCATATGCTTGTAAACTCTATAACTCAAAAAATCAACGAGTTATATAGATGAAATACAAATAAATATGTAGATCTTTAACAAATCTTGGACAAAATTCTTAAACTGCTTTACTGTCTGTTTAATTTTCAAAGTTTTATTTATCAAGTGGCTATAAAACTCATACCACACCTTCTGATATTTTAGTAAAGGCTCCCGCGCAAATTTCTCTGAATTATAAGCATAAAAAATGAAAATAAAAATTATAAATGCATAAAAACAATTAACAAATTTTAAAATACTAAAAAACAAAATTAAAACAATAGAAAAACGTTATGAAAACAACAACAAAAATATTAGGTTTTTAGTCAGTGTATCCCTCACTACATGGAGACAGGTGCGTACACCTATAAACAAAGTTCACATTTGAGCGTCGTTTTTTCCCATTCCACAACAAGATAGGTAAGACATTTTAAGCCCCTCTTTTCAGATTATGTTCTGACTGTTTTGCATTTCTTTGTGGATAAATATTTTTCTTTCCAATTTGTTCTGGAATAGGTTTAGGACTTAGAGGAAAATTCAAATTTATAACTTAAAGTCGTTTTCCCTCGACAGAAAACGTATTCTAATTTTGAATCTGCATGGATGAAGGCTTCTGATGACATCATCCACCAGATTCTTCTTCCTCCTCGTTCTTTTTCTCTCTTTTTTGGTTAATATTATTGTATTTCTACCTCTATTACAATTAAAACTTCCCTTAATTTGTATTTTTATCTTTGTACCTCGCAGTGTTTTCCTGGATGATGCTGCACTTGCGCGTACCAAATAAACTGCTTCCATTATTTTTTATTTTGTCTTTTTCAGATACTTTTTCTATTTTTCTATTTCTATTTATCAACATGCTCTGTGTTACCAAAATAAATTTTGTAATGTAATGCACAATAGCAGTTCATCCTAATGGAATAGTTCCTGTTTACATTTGTAAATTTGTAGTGTTTAATAATTAGGCAGCTGTCAAAGGAATTTGGCTAGGTCTATGAGAGGTCCCCCTCCTCGGGTGTTGTGACTTTTGTGACACTGTTTAAATAACCTTAAGGCTATAGTTGCAGAGGCATGGGGTGGTGTTATGTATGTGGGAATTGTATTTTTCGCGTCTAGCTTAATAGCGTAATATTAATTCCTTCCTAATAATATTTTTGCCAATCCCCGAACGAGCTTATTTAATTACATGCAATGTCAGCAGAAACATATGGAAAGATAAGATCTCACGCTATTGCCTCACAAACCACGTGACATGCGTGGGAGTTCTTCGTTAAAACGGAATGTGATGTTTTAATCCGTATGATTTGGCTCTTAGATTTGCAATGGAATAGACGTGCGGTCGAGGGAGGCTTAACGAGCTACGGGTTTTCCCCCTAGTAGCAGGGGCGATGGCTAACTCCTTTAAATTAATGCAAGTGAAGTTTACTATAAGCGTTACGCAGTGTTAAAATCATAATAATGTTGAACCTCTAACTTGCTCTAAATGTAAATACCTCATCTCTTTAAATATCTATCACTTACGTTTGTTTTAATAAATTTAATTGCTGTTTAACTGAGTTTTCCTTTTTGTCTTACCCTTAGATGTGAGATTAAATTAGGCCCCAGTTAAGAGCTAGAAAAAATCAAATTTCTGTAAATTGTTGGCTCTTGCCGGGATTTCATTTCCCCCGAAATCATCCATCTCTTCTAAATTTTGGCAATAGTTTGGAGAATGGAAATTTAGTTTCTATAAATTGGATCCTCGCCTGGGATCTATAAAGATTAAAATGTAAATTTCTATATGTATGTTAACGTGATATTTCAATCACGCTAGATAAATGAAATTTGATATGTTGTATTGATACTAATATTGTTGATATATTTCACGTTGTGCACCTAACCTAGCCGTAATGCACACTTCCTTCTCTTTGTTATATGAGGAATCTAAACATAAAGTGCGCCATACTGCGGAAGTATAAGATAAAGTAGAGAAGAGAAATTAAGCCTTGGTTTAAAACCACAGTAATTCAGCAGTTTAAAAATATCTTTGGTATTTTAATTAACTCTTATTCAGCAAACCATATAATGAAGAATAAAAGCACTGTTTAATATAAAATAGGGCAAAGGGACAAACCTGTATTCAATAAATATATGCAATTTCAATAAATATATGCCATCGATAATTAAGACAGCAAAATGATCTTAATAATGAAAGAACATTTTTTATTAAGAGTTAATTAATTTCTTTTTTTATAAAATTATTTCAACTCTTTCATAACTGATGTTAACATTTAGAACTAACTTTGTGATAACTAACATTTTGGTATTAAGATTTTACGAAAAATTATCTGCTGCTTTCAACTTTCGTCACTAAGTAACTAATATGCTTACCAAAATAACTAATTAAACGCTATGTTTTGCGAAATTCATATCATTTCTTCAAATTATTATACAAGTAATTATAAATATAGTCGTTTATTGTAAGATTTATCTTTAAAAATTAAACGAAAATCTGGAATCAAATCATATGAACATTTTTCAAAAATCAAATTTATTAAGCGAATTTCATAAGAAATAGCAAGGTATCAATAACTATAACACTTTCGATTTACCTTCGTTTTAAATAAATCTGGGATAATTACGGAACTGAATTTTTTTTAAGAAAATTGCTTCCTTTGAACTAATCTATGAAAATCCCATAAAAACATAAAACATTTTTTAAAGCTCCGTGCTTTTAAATATATACTTGTAATACATAGAAATGCTTAAACAAAGGGAAAAAAACAATCCTTTCTTAAAAATTGCTTACGTTATCAACTTTTCTTAGATTTCCAACCTCAAAGATGCAAATCAAAATGACAAGAACAGTGACTTTAAATAAAAATTGAAGAATTTTCGATTTCTGTATAAAATTTCAGTTTCAAAAATCATCTAAAGTTTCCCACTGTCGATAACAAATCAACAAATTTAAAATAAAAATATCTTTAAAGTGAATCAGTCTCACAAGCTTCAAAGAATGACTCGGTTTATGAAACATAAAAATTTGATTCTAGAGATAAAAGAAAGAAATGCACTTTTAAAGTTGAAAAGAAATATCCTAATATTACTTGGCTCATAACAAGTGCCACAGTTTCTGTTTTAAAAAGAGACAAACTTAAAACTGGAAATAAAAATAAAGATATCAATTACTTTAAAAGCAGTTCCTCGAAAGTTTTATATCGTCTGTAAAAGTATCGATTTAAGTTTCTCTGGCAATATTTCTACTTTCTTTTTGACAGAACAATAAAGCAAACTCTAAATGAAACATATAACGTCGAAACTATCGACACAATCTGTAAGCAATTCTTCAATGGAAAACAAATGTGTCTCTTCTCATAAACCATATAAAAGAATGCATTAAAATTTAGCCGAACCGAAATGCTTTGCTTCAGATTTTGGAAACTTTTAACATCTAGGATATTCTAATTAACATTTTCAGAAATCTACCATGGAATTATAGGTAACTATCAGTAAATTTGAAAAAAAAATTGGTTATTTTATTAAAGATCTAAAGATGAAACCAAATACTCAAGAGAGTTTAAGGCTGATTGATTAATTAGATTTACATTTGAGAAATCAAATAAATCAATCGACACAAAATACTTTTTAAAGTTATACTTATTCTATTTGTAACAGGCTTCTTTGAAAAGATACTAGACGATGAGGATAACACATCAGACATCACTCCCTCTCAAAATATCCACACCTCGTCAGTACGAAGACCTAGGAAGATCAAACGTACTGCAGGTCATTGCACATAACCTGTTTTATGGCGAATTGGATTTCAAAACTGTGACCCGTATATTGCGTAGCCAAAGCTATGCCACTAGAGCAATGTGGCCTGAGTGAATTGAAGAATATTTTACGAAATAACATAATGAACGGCAGGCATGCTTTGCTGAAAGTAACACGTTTTGGAACTTTTCCGCCACTTACGAATAATTGCAAATAACTGTTACCGAATGAGAATTTCATAATTTTAACGTAGGACAACGTTCCTCACATTGGGGTCTCAGGAAGTAATTTGATTCACAAGCCAAAATGCCACCAAAAATGTTGTAAGGGAGATTCTCTATATATCTGCAACTACATATGTCAAAAGCATAACTAATGTCTTATTTTAGAGATAAAAGGTAACAACAGAAGTTACGAAAAAACCCCGAAAATCGGGATTGTAGTTCAGCGACTACTGAGACGCACAGTTGGGCAAAAATATGCATGAATTGGTGACGCAATCCTCTATCTCTTGGTAACTACATATATTAAAAACATAACTAATGTCTTATTTTAGAGATAAAGGGTAACAACAGAAGTTACAAAAAAATTTAGTTCTTCAACATCAACAGGTTCGTCCACAGTGAGTTCAGGTTTGGGTTTGCCTCTTCCAAATTACAGTGTAGAGTGTCTTCGAAAACGAATTTGGGAGGAAATGGATGAATATTGTAGAAAACACTTTGTAAAAGATTTTGCAGAGAGCAAATTTGGACATGTGTGTAATATTTGCTATACTCTGTGGTTTCTCAAAGATGTAACACCGGCGAGTAAAAATGAGAAGCTCCTTTCTGTGTCGAGAGATACAAAAGAGAATAACGAATAACTTCGAGAAACAAGAGTACCGCGAGTAAGTTCGAGAAACAAAAGAGTATTGCGAGTAACAAAGAGAATCGGAGAAGCATCGAGAAACAAAAGAGAATCCCAAGTAACAAAGAGAAACTGATAAACTTCGAGAAACAAAAGAGTCAAGCGAGTAAAGTAGGCTTACGCCTTTAACATCAGCGGCTTTTTGAAAAAGACAGCCTACCGTCATTTTTTTTTGTTAATTCAATTCAGTAAATATTAATGCAAAGTCCGAATAATAGTTTTCACGTAGAAATTTTAAGAGTTTGCATGCAATATGATATCCTAAAAATGCAAAATATTATTTGATTGATACACTTTCCCCGTTACTCTCATATTTCTTTTTGTGTGTCAATCACGTAGCTCTAATAATTCAGATGTACCCATCTACACAGTACAATATCTTCCTATAATTTGTTACAATGCTTCGATAAATTACAGTCATGGTATATCTTCTTACAAGCGAAATTTTGGGTTTAGTACCTTTTTCTGATTGGTAAAGCCTAGTAACAGATTAATACAGTAAGAACCTGGATAGCAGGGTAGTGTGAATTAATTGAGACAGATGTAAAAGTACGTTACCAAAGACAATTTTTGGCAACGCAGTTTCAGCAATATCAGATGTAAACATGAATGCCCAGAAAACTACTGACACAAATACGTTCAGTAGAATGTTTGGTGATGTAATACCAGGAATTTATATAAACGATCTTCAATTTAGAATAGTATTTCTGCACCCTGGCACACAGAGTTTGGTACCAAATGAAATTTTAAACAAACTGTTGTTAAGAGTACTTTTATTAAATAATCGATTTCAGGAGAATAGATTTTGAAAATTTTACTAGTTTATTTGAAAATTATCGGTTTAAAAACTATTAGTGTTCTCTGAGCAAAACATATTAACAGTTTTTAATGAAAGTGGAATTTTAATTCTTTGAAAAAAGTTCCATATGTTTCTATATAAGATATATACGGCTGTATATAAAAATTAGGTCATAATTCTGACTTAATATTTACCAAACATGCAATAGTTTGAACTGTTATGTGTTGCACGAGCATTAGTTTCTTCCTTTACTTGAAAATTAAAAGAGCAATAAATGCGGTTTAATTGACAGTGAAAAATCTATTGTATTGGGAAAATTAATGAAATGAGGTAGTTTGATCCATCTAGTATACAAAAATGTCTCCTAATAGTTAAATTTCTTAATTATAGTTACTTCTTCTGTCAGATAACTTCGAAGTAATTTTTTTTTAATTTATGGAAAACGTTTACTAGTATTTATAATATTAGTTAAGTGGAGCAAGTTTACTGAGTATATATAATTAGAGATATAAAGTAATTTAGTTTGAAGTGACATTTAGATTTGTTTAGGGCTTCTTAAGAACTTCTACATTCGCTGGTAACCGCCCCTCTTGACGAAGGTTTGCATTATTTATTTGAGGAATCTTATCGAAATTTCAGGCAATTTTATCGGTTTGCAACCCTTTCTTTCAAGCACAAGACTATTTATATAAAACGTTGTCCGTTCTGTAGACAGACAATTTTCGATAATACACAGCAGCAATTACTTTATTATATACATCTTATTCGAAATTTCTGAATTAATCGAATCCAAAAGCTTGCTTATTATATATTATTTAACTATTAATACCAGATACAAACAAGGTTATTTGATAAATATATAAGTTATTTTTTCCCTTAACCATTTTTAAAAATTCGTACCATATGTGGTACCATAAAGTTTAAATATATGTACCATTGTGTCCAACCGAAGCGTTTTGTTTCATTGTAACATATACTTAGTTTAAATCACGAATAATATATAATAAAAGATGCCCTACATTTCTCAATTTCATTTTCATTTCTTGCTGGATGCCATCTATTTCTTCCTTCACAAGGAAATCATTTCCGAAAATATATTCTAATCTCGTTTGGAATTTTCATATCATTTCAGATTCCTGAATAATCTATGAGATTATCTGATTAAAAATAGCCCTGAGAAGCTGAATTTGTCAAAGGGACATTTGATGTTTATAGTATTCCATTATACAATGAAACTTTTGTATAACGATAAACCTGCATATAACGATATTTTCTTCTGTCCCTTCGGAAATCCTATCTACTCAATGTATTCTGAACCTTTCTACAACGATAATCACTTTTTAGATGCACCTGTCTGTAAAAACAATGTTACCTCTATAGATCTACTTAATACGTCCAATTTGTGCCGGATAAATCATTAGCAGCAAAATGCAGGAGAAATCGATTAGCAGCTGGAATTGCAGTGATGGTATCAATTGGACATTGCACATGTACCTACCGCAGATCAAGAGAGTTGTTAATGTTCGACACATCTGCGATTTGAGAGGAACGTGCTAACAAAAGTGTCAGACAAGCCATTAACTATAAAATACTCTTGCTCTGCAGGAGGTACTTGTGCAGTGTCTAACTGTTATTACTTTACTTCAAGTCCCTTGTCGCTTCTCGGATATTTTCCCTTAGTAGATTTATCCAACACAGCTGCAGCGGCTTTAGAAAACTGGTATAATACAATACCGTTTTTTTCTCCTTGAAAAACGACAGCACATGGTCCAGAATGTGGATAGTAGCAGAATCGGGGAAAGGGATAGAAATCAGAACATCTTGTAACAGGGGAACCGTGGGGGGATGGGCTAGCGATTGGAATGTGCACAGGTATTCGTTGCCTCTATTTTCACGTGCTATCGAACATGTTCATTCTCAATTAGAACATCAGAACTCCTTAGATGGGCTCAAGCACATGTGTATGCAAGTATCATTTGCTTCAACAAGTAAGCAACCATAATTAACAGATTATTTTCAATAAAATTATTATGATAAAATTATGCTTACATTTCTCTCCTACGCATATTTTTATTGTTATTAAATTTTTTAATTAAAATTTTCTCTCTGAAGTTCTTAAAAAAGTGTCTGAATAATTTAAAGTTTATAAAGTACAATTTTATATAAGCGAGCGCTGTAAGATGAGTCAAAAGGCGCAATAATTCTCAATTTAAACGCATTATAATTCCACCTACTCATTCTTTATTCGTGAATTTAAAAAAGTATTGTATTCAAATAACATACCCACGCATATATGATGTTTCTTTCAACAATAACGATTTCTTTCGACGAGACTGCTTTTTAAAAAGAACGTCTTTTCTTTATCAATTAGCAAATACTGAACACCATTTATCATTTTGAATAGCATACTCTCCACGAATTTTAATGTCCATTATATTACGCTTAATTTCTTTCATTATAAGTAGTTCACATATATGTAAGGTTTACTATACTTATTGTAATTGTCAAAAAATGCAAATGATCCGATTCTTTTCTTTCACATTTAATTACCATAAGTCACTTGCAAAATAATTTCTGCAGGAAAAAACCATTCTTGTAAGATAATTATTGATATGAATACAATCACTACCAATTAAATTATCCTGACCAAAATAATTTAATCATCATATATAAACAAATATACTTGTATCTAATTCAATGTGAATCTAATTGTATTATTATGAAAGAAATCAGAGACAGCGAGAAGAGATGAAACTCTCTCTTTTTATTAGAATTAATAAACACTAATAGCAATATTTATCTTATTACTATTTTATCTTTCGATTCTATTATTTTGTGTTGAATTTAATAAAAATATTATTAATGTCTCGACTTATTTCAAGAAAGAATAATTTTACTGTTTAAAAATTCTTAGATATATCATACATGAATATTGCACTAAAAATTCTGTTGATTCATTTATTTAAATAACCATTGCTTTCATTCGCTATGAATTCATTCCGTTCTAAATTATTACTGAAAGGCATTATCCTTTAAATTTGTGAAACTAAACCTTGCTGTCTTAGTTCTATAATAATCGATTGTAATATCTGTGAGTTTCGAGTAGAAACCAGCATTTCACTCCACAAACACTCAAATGTCTACAAAGATCGATGAATTATCGCGTAAAATAGAGGACACAAAAGATACAAACAAAACTGCTTTATTTAAGTAGTCGCTATTAGTTACAACACTCGTTTGACAACGATTGTAAAGCTTCTGGAAACTGTCAAGGAATGCTGCTTTCGGAATCGCTCGAAGCGACGATATCACACGTGTTTGGATGTCCTGTTAGGTTCTAAAGCTGCCTTTGAGGACTCGCTTAAGGCAGAGAAATAAAAGAAGTCTTCAGATGCCAAATCCGGAAAATATAGTAAATGTTTAAGAACAATCACCTTATGTGTAGCGAGCAAGTTGTTCACACGGCTGAAGACGATTTCATCGTCAAACTGTTTCCTTTCCATTGCGGAAGCGTTTGAACCAGGGGTAAACGCTACTTTTACCCACAGCTTCTTATCGGTACACTTGTACCAACATCGTACGAGTCTCCTCTGTTTTCTTCACTTGTAGCAAAACTTAATGTTTACTCGATGCTTCATTGTTCTTTGACTAATTACAAATGGGTATAATTTCTCCTGATTACAAATGGGTACAATTTGTCCCGATTACAATTGGATATAATTTGTCCTGATTACAAATGGATATAATTTGTCCTGATTACAAATGGATATAATTTGTCCTGCTTACAAATGGATATACTTTGTCCATATTGCAAATGAATATAATTCGTCCAGATTACAAATAGATATAATTTCCTTGTAAACAATGATTGGGAGAAAAATTTTGAGAGAAATACAGCAGGAATCTTCAAGTTTAGTTTGCGTACGCAATAATTGCTCCATGTGACTATCCTTGATCACATTGGTCTGCATCCAGTGACCTGGTTGAGTTCTCACATGATTTTTATATGGGACAGATGATACTGAATGTTTCATCAGGTTCTCGCTATAAGCAGGTCCCTCGAGCTGCGAATCACTTTAATATTCCTAAACACCAAATTACGATGTAGCTGCTGTCATTCCGAAGTTAATATGGGGGCGGCACCCACCCTGTATAAGCACTTAGCCTCTTCAGAAGCTGACAAATTCAACCTTACTTTTGCTGTTTCATATTCCTTTTTACGACAAAGAAGCGAAATAATTAAATTTATTAACTAATAAATGAAAGGAAGATCGATTTTTCCCGCATTCTTTAAATTAAATCTCCCATTTCTTTATTTTTTAATTTAGAATGTATGAAACATATTTTTTATTTAATCGAGGTTTAATTACTTTCTTTCAACCATGTTCTTACTATCAAAGAAAATTAGTTAAATTTCTCGTCGTTCGTTTTAAGAAATTTTGAACATATATGACTGGTGTTTTACAATAACGCTCGTAAAATATAAAAGGATAAAATATTTCTGTTAACAATTTAATAATTTAAAACTGCACAGAAAAATTTGTTTTCTATATACTTGATAATATAAAATCCATAGTCTAGACTTTTCTGAATGTATTAAAACTCTCTGTATTAAGACTGTCTTCTTTCATTCCGAAATCATTAACATGCAGCTACTCAATATAAAAACATTTTCTTTCCAAATTTCTTTTATCAAATCTTTTACTCTTCTAATTAGAAGAGCAACTAAGAAAATCCGACTCAAATATTTATAGAAATGAATATTTATTTTTTGAAAATTTAATTCACATTTCTGTAAAAAGCATTTGTAACAATATATATCATGTTTCATAACTAAATAAAAAATTATAACTGATAATATTTTCGAAATGAATTTCATAATTCAAATGCCAAGATAATATTAATTTAAATATATATTTTTAAGAATTTAAGTAGAGATTCTGCACTCTTTTTCTTTGAAAAGAAAATAAATTTCAAATTTCAGAGAACAATGGAAAAGAGGGGAGAAGGAGTTACACGGGAAATGTTGTTTTATTGTTGAATTTAGTTAAAAAAAATTCTGTACAAGAATCATAAATTTTGAATAGAGGCTCTCTTTTCGTTTATATAAATTTCTAATTAAATAAAAGTAAACTATTTTATTAATATTTAAATTGCAGAATATTATTTATATTAAAGCAGATATTAAATATTATTTGTATTAAAATTTTAAAATAGTTATGTAACTGTTTAAATTCATTCAAATAATACATTTTGCTTATAGCAAATTGCTAGCTGAATTTTTATGTTGTCACATTTAAAAAATACTATTCTACTTATAAAATACATGTGCATTGAAATAGTTATTTTCCTTTTCTATTTATTTTCGTATTAATGGAAATTTTTGCTTTGTATTAGGTCGCTTTTGAAGTTTTTAAAAATTTATGTGATATGTATGTCCTAAATAAGTTGAAATTATTGGTCGAAATAAAAATTGAGAAAGGACAAGTGAATTCTCGCCGCTGGATGTAAAAATGTATTTCAAACTCACAAGTTGCTTGTTCATGTACTATAATTACCTGATAGGCACTATAATTACCTTATTTTAGGATGGAGATTAGGAATCAGTAAAAGAATCCCCATAGTAAACTTTTTAAAAATCATTTTAAGATTTGACTAAGGCCAAACTCAATTTTGCACCTAAAAGCCAGAAACCTCATAAAAATAATTCTTCTCTCATATCCTCTAATTTGCTAAACATTTTATTGGAGATGTTTCAGTTAAAAAAATATATATTATATCAAGAAGATTCTTAAGACAGCAGTTGATCGTATTTTTATTTTTTAAATTAAAGTATATAATATATTCTCCGGTCCCTATTTTGGTACTAAATGTTGCATATTTTTATTGTTGAATTGTCTGATGATACTCGGCCTTGATGCGAGGGTTGTTTGGAAAGTAAGTTCCGTTAGAAAACGGAGACAGATGTGAACAAAAATACATATGTAATAACGATTTTCAAACTTTACACTACTTTTCGACGTAGTCAACCAGCACATTAAGGCATTTATAGTATAGAGAAAGAAGGTTTTGTATGCCAGCATCATAGATGGTAGTTGTCTGTCAGATTAGTCAGAATGTTACGGTTTCTTTAACTTCCTCGTCGTCATCAAGACGCTGGCCACTCAAGAATCGCTTCAAATGCAAGAAGACGCAACTTCCTTAGTGATGGCATCATTTCATTGCACAACAATTTCATGCCACATTCCTCTCTTGTGACTCAATAGCCTCTCGAGTCCTTCCGTTGGGAGGAAAAGAATCATCCGCCGTTTAGCCCTGACCTGGCATCATGTGATTTTCACCCATTCTTGCATTTGAAGCGATTCTTGAAGGGCTAGCGTTTCGATGACGAGGAAGAAGTGAAGAAGACGTAACATCCTGGCTAACCTTACTGCCGGCCACCTTCTACGATGCTGGCTTACAAAACCTTGTTTCTCTATAGGATAAATGCCTTGATGTTCTGGGTGACTACGTCAAAGGTAGTGTAAAGTTTGTAAATCGTTATTAAATATGTATCATTGTCCACATCTGTTTTCGTTTCTTTTTACACAGTAAAGGAACTTACTTTCCGAAAAACCCCTGTTTATTATTTTTTCCAGATATGATACATTAATTTCATGCAGAAATTGTTTTTGATTTCCTCTTTTTGTCAAAAAGTGACACATGTTTTGCTGTTCATTAATAATAGAAACACGTAGAAGGCGTCGAAATCCAAATGGGACAGTGGTTCGAGCGGCATTATTCCAAGTAGTAGAATTTTGAGATTTCTCTGGTAGATCGGCTTTGCATCTCAGGAGAAACGGGGAATGGAGTTGAGTCGTTGAGTGAAACAGACGCGACAATACAAGTAACGTAGTGACATGAATTCATCCAAACAGATTCAGAGAGCAGTAATACAGGGTGACCATAAATTATTGGACTCATTTCAAAAATTAATAAAAAAACTCTGACTGAAACTGATGTAGCAATTGCGTTTTTTTAATGAGAGATTAGGTAAAAAAGTTATTTTTCAGATACGAATAGAGCCGTTACTGCACACTAAATCTGCTGCAGAGGAAGATTCCCAAAATAAAAATCAAAATGGCTACTGTGAAGCAGAAGCCACGTCTGACTTGTCTTTGGTTCCACAAAAGCAATTCAAATGTAACATTTCAAAAATGTTTTCGCTTAGAGTATTGAAATTGTCAGTCTCCAAGTAAAAACTTCATTAAGCGTTGGTATGAGCAATTTAATCCTTTGAGGATGACAGTAACTCAGGTGTGCCGTCTTCTCGTAGCAATATGTGTGCGACCGTCCTCAAAAGGTTAAGGGAACAGGAATGGTGTACGACCATCGGGTCAGTCGATGTTGTTGAATGAGTGAGGGAGACTTTCACTCCTTAATTGCTCATGTCAACGCTTAATGGAGTTCTTATCGACAATTTGGAAACACAGACCGAAAACGTCTTTGAACTGTTGTAAATGATTTGTTTTCGTGGAACCAGAGACGTGCCTTCTGTTACATGGTACCCATTCTGACAATTGCGTTGGGAATCTTCCGCTGTAGCAGATTTCGAACGCAATAACGGCACGTTACCTATCTGAAAAAAATAGCTACTCTCTCTTTTAAAAAAACAGAAGTTGCTTCAGCATACAGTTTTTTAAATAATTAATTTTTGAAATGGGTCCAATAATTTATAACCACCCTGTACAATTTCTTTCGACATAAGGCGCTAATGGTATCGTCATCTGCATAACACCACAGCATACCCCCGAACTCGGGGCCTAAACGGTTGTCGGTTGGACGAGCATGTGTGAAACTTGATTGAAAAGCAAAAGCAAAAAAAAAATTACAACAATAGATATAAAACCACTTGAAAGGGAACATAATTATACATGAACAAAGAAGAATAAAATAAAGAACACATAGAAGATTACGATCCGAGTATAATATTAAATATTTACAAGAGGAGTTATCATATTTCAGTGCAGTGAAAGGGTTGA
Source organism: Araneus ventricosus (assembly GCA_013235015.1). Lineage (NCBI taxonomy): Eukaryota > Metazoa > Arthropoda > Arachnida > Araneae > Araneidae > Araneus > Araneus ventricosus. The sequence goes on from BGPR01005143.1 coordinate 56,192, forward strand.
ATGTTTCCTTTAGTTACATTTTTTCATACAGTTGCAGCTCCATGATTCGGGTGCTGATCGATGCGACGAAAAAGAAGAATTGAATAACGTATTACCACTGGTTATATTGATGAAAATTGTCGCAACCATCCTAAAAATCGTGGGACTGATTTTTTGTTCTTTCTTGTTATTTATACTGAGGGATCGCTGGAATTGTTACTCAAGGGTTGGCAGTGATGTGAAGGCTGAATGTTTCGGATGAATTACGAAAGAATTGGTGGTGGCTGGTTGCTGTTTTTAAGCTAGTGTGCTCTGATACTCAACTGGGTATTCATCGAACTTCTGGTTCTACGAGGTGAATCTTTGGAAGTATCTATTTCTAGGCTGGAGTATGTGACGGTGTTGTATTTTGACTTTTAATTAGGTTTTCGTTAGTCGCCAGGAATGTGATTAAATAATCTATATTTCGTCTCGAGAGTTTTCTGGATAGGGCGCTCTTCCACTAATGGACCATGAATTGTTGGCTTGGTTCCTTGTGATGACAAGATAAAGTAAGTGGGCATCTCGTTGCGTAGTGAAGGGGATTTCCTATTTCCTCACATCCGCAGTAGTCTGTAAAATGGAGATCGAATCTTTGAGGTAGCTGGGGAAGGGCCCATGGCCAGTGGCGAATTGGATGTATTCTCTGGACCAGTGCATCTGTTTGTTAGATATTTTCGGTATAATGCTCTAAACCGATCTGCCAGTTTCACCATTATTCCACTCAGCTTGCCAAGGCGAGAGTGAGAGCTGTAGTAGTTGTTTCTTTAGGGAACTTTTTGGAAATGAAAGGCCGGCTGAAATTCCATCCGTGGTTGCCTCCTTCTCAAGGGTATCTGCTATTTCATTGCCTTTTATGCCTATGTGTGCTTTAGCACAGTCGAGCCTGATTCTGGCATTTTCCAGAAGGATCATTTGTGGCTCTTGAGTGATTTTGCTCTTTACATTGACTTATTCGTTTGCAATGTTGGCCCACTCGATGGCTGCTTTGAGGGCCAGCATTTCTTCTTGGAACACAGTATTGGCTGGGCTCATCTTGGCCTTCCAGGTTTTAGTAATGGTTTAGTTTTCGTTTGCAATGACATAGAAAGCACTGCCCGTTTGATCGTTTATCTTTGAGCCATCTGTGTATACTTCAGTTGGCGTTCTATTGGAACGACCTTGTTCCCCGTGTGAGATTCTATCTTCCAGGCTAAAAAGTGCAGGGTGTATTGTTGATGGTGATGATGGCTGCTCATAGCTTTCCTGGCCAAAGTGGAAACCTTCGTAATCGCAATTTCTACCCAGGCGGCCTACCCTTACCAGTGTTGATTGCATTTTGGCTTTAATGTGGAAAGGCATTAGATCTTCTATGACCAGGAGAGCCGCCGTTGGGGTGGTGTTGTACGCCCCTGTGATATTGAGCAGAAACTTTCTTTGGATAGAAGACAGGAGTTTCTTAAGCTTCGTTTGTGGTACGACGTAAGCAACGGTAAGTGTAAAATTTTAAGTAAGCATCATAAAAGAATGAATTGAACCAGAGCATCATTACCACATTAAAGCAACTGTTCAAATAGCACAGAATGATTCCCTAACAGGTAACAACATGTTATTAATAATATAATTGTTCCAGGTCTTACGAAATATGCACGAGAACTATAAGAATATACCGAAAACTTATTTTTCGTCGACGTTAGGTGGTAGTTTTGTCTAAATAATGGAATTAAATATTGGTGATTATAGTAGTAATCGCGCTGCTGTCAGCATTGCTGATTCGACGTAAACAAAGTCAGAATGGTATAGGTACCTCTTGGACTGTCAGACTTGAACAACCTTACCTTATTTCATTTACATTTGGAAAATATTTGAGAAATTCCGAAACCTATTGCACATAGTAGCACATACATTATAGCACAATATTACTTATTAACTTAATAATGCACTGGTAGTAATGCACAACAAGGTATGAAACGCGAACACTAAATACACTCACGCAAAAAATTGAAATAAAGAGCTAGAACTAAAAGAATAAAAAAATGAAGAAATATCTAAAAATGAACTAAAATGGAAATATTTCGCAAGAATTTTAATTCAGTAAATCTGACTGTTTCAAAGAGTTGGAATCGAGAAATCTCAGAAGATTATCCGCATCTTTGTAGCTAAAAAATATGAATGAGAAGAAGAATGTTTTTTATAATAAAAAAGAAACAAATTTTCAGACTGTTTCGACGAAATGAGTTAAATGCATTATTCATAGGGCCAACTTCGAATTCTAGGCATTATTAGAACAGTGTCTAAGCGATAAGGAAAGGAAGCAGCTTTCAAATGACCCTGATAGAAGTATTGACTTCTTCGAATCCAGTTCATTTTTCATCCTGGGAGCTTTTTCTTGGTTTCTAACTTTTTCAAAAACTAGATCTGTATTAATTATAATTTCATTAAAACTTCTAAAACCTCTATCAGATTTTCTTTGCTTTTCCTCTTTATTTGATCATTTTATCCGCAATTTTTTTATTATAATCAAAATATATTAATATAACTTTTGAACATATTTAAGTTGATAAAACCTGAAATCACGTGTGCTGCATACCAAAAAATCACATAACTTTGAATAGCAGAAATATGAATTTTTTTTGAAGAAATTCTCATTTAGAGCAGATATATAAACTTTCTAAAACAAGTGATTGGACATAAAAGCAAAATGCAAAACTTCAGTTGACATAATGGTATTGAAGCAAAAATGCAGCAAAATTATGCAGTAGCAAACTGTATGCAAAACATATAATATGAGGTATAGCCAACCATGCTTATACAGAAAAAAACATCTAACGTTGCATTTCACTAACGATAAATTTTGTGCTAAAATATGTTTGGTGTACCAGTCTGTTGGAGTTGAATGTTAAAATATGAGAATTCACACTATTAGGTGCATATTAAAAGACGTATTTCAGAATCCATCAAATAGTGTTTTGATCTATATTCCATTATTACAACAAGTTATACTATTTATTCAGAGTTAATCATAGCTTAAAAAGAAAACACTCCCTTTCTATCAGCTAGATGTTATTATGATGGCATTTTTGAACCTTCAATAATGATAGTTGCAATTCGTTTTATTAAGCTTCAAGTCACTGGATGCTTATTCGATTTCCAGTGCATATATTTATATCACAAAATATTTTACAGCATTATATCAAAATTTCGTTAAAATATGTTAATCGTTTAGACTTCTACCTTTAAAAACAGAAATATTTCAATGGTATTTCAATACACGCATATGTGTGCAGAAACAGTATGCGTCATAAAAATATAAAATTGCAGAAGACTGATCGCAAAACATGTTGTTTTATTACTAAAAATTTGTCTTAACTTGAGAGTATAAGATACATTTAATTTTTCAACTAGGCTGAAATGTTTTCTATATCTCATTTTACCATGAAAACGAGAAAAAAATGGTTTTTTAACTAGTAACTCTTAGGATAGCTTTTATTTACAAATATTAGTTTAAATTGCAGAAATTTTTAATGTAATCCTAAATGTTAAAGAAGGAAAGTTGATGGATATACATATTTGAATGATTAGCATTTGAAGAAAAAATGCCTATATATCGGATTCAAATGTGACAAAATTCTTTGTTCTTTATTTGATTGAAAATTCAAAATTTTGATGATGTGTTTACATGAAAAGGGTTTAAAAATTTTATCAAAATTATTAATAAAAGAATTTTATTGTTTAACAAAGTAAACAATAAAGGATATTGGGAAGTAAGTATTTTTATAGTTTTTAAAAAATAAATAAAGCATGCGAAAAAATGGTAAAAAATTCCATTCTGTTAGGTCCAAAGATTTGCAAAGAACGATTTCACAAATTGTTCGGTTCTTTTAATTATAAAGTGTCTGAACGCATAAATAATTGATAAACTGTTATTAATTAACGGAATCGAAAGAGGGTAATAAATTATTTTTTAACTCTCCATACCTGTACAGTTGTAAAGTCTCGACCGTCGTTAAAATGAATCTGTTTTCCCAATAGTTTTCGAAATGAATTCAAAAATATTACCTGTGAAAGTTACTTTAAACTTTAAGTTTTGGAAAACGGATTGATTTCGTGTGAAATACAATTGTATCGGTGAAGGACAACGGGCGAATACTGAGAGCAGCAAATTCGAGGCAGTATTTCAATCCTGTTATAAGATATCGGAGAAAACGATCGAAGAAAATTCCCCTGTCTCTTCAGCCTCAGCCTCAGCAAATCCTCTAACAGCCAGTATTTCTCTTTCCCAAGTGGCATCACTCCTTTCAAAGAGTTCCCAATAAATATCTTCCCCCTCCAATGAAATTGACTCAAACACCCCCTCATCTAATCCGGGAAATGTCGTTCGATCTCGTAAACAACATATCCTACCACAGATTTGTGAGCCAATGTCACAGTAAAAGAAATCCAATACGAGAAAGAATAACTACTGGGGACTCTGAATTATTGCCATGTTGGTGACGAGAAAAGGCTATGAATAAATGTCGTCAAGTCCTGCCTTTTTGGCGGAGTTCGAACAGAAGTAAGAATTCCAAGCAGAATTGCGTTTCAAACATACTTCACGTCTTTTTCGTATTGTTCGGGTGTTTTGCTTTTCATGAGTTGAAACCAACTCGAGATGTTTACTCATGAATTTCAGTGTGGGTTATATATATATATATATATGTATGTATGTATGTATTGTTGTGAAACCACACGTCACATCTTTATTGCGGCGTTCAGCCAGCTTTCCCCCTCTTATAATTTTGTATAAGTTTTGGCAGTATCTGCTTTAATTTAATAAAGCCTAAATTTTCTAGAACGACTGTTAAATAAAATAGTAATAACTGTTAAAACTGTATAAATTAAATCAATATTCGAATTCGAATATTGCCAAATTCGATTGGCGGAATTGAAATTCGAATTCACGGATTTTTTTAAAGAGAAGAAATAATAAGATATAATTCTTAAATTAAATTAAGAAATAGTGACTTAATCTGCATTAATTTTCGTACTAAAATGTTTTGTGATAGAAATTGGCAGAGTTAGAATTTTTTATCTATACATTTTGTTTTTGTTCCACCCACTTTACAGAAAGTGAAACGATTTTTATATGTGCGATTAAAAATGAAAAATAGCTGTTACCTAACAAGAAGGACTAGTATAGGCCATGAACTTTACCATCTAATAGCAAAAACTGTTTCAAAATTACAAAAAAGGAAAAAAATCTTATTTGACCTTGGCATTTGACATGAAATTGTCACACAAATTTTGGTATAAGAGCATTTTGATGAGAACAATAAGAAACGGCTATAAACTATAATTAAAGGTGAACTGAAATTGAACATTCTTATGGTGTAACCGAAAGTTCAATATAGACTACCAGAACTTAGTTTTTAAAAAATCTATTTCTGTTGTTTCCGAGCAGTTTTGTTTCTCTTACCACCGATAGAACTAAAACAAAGAAGTATACTGCTAGCAGTGTTGAACCTCTATCAAATGTATTGTGTATTTCAAATGAATCATACATTACACAAATAATATTTCTGTATCCAATTCTGAATGATTGCTAATTTTTTTTCCAAAATTGATGTTTTTTTAATTACTTTAAATTAACGTTTAATGTATGACTTTATAAATAAAATAATTAATTCTCGTTGAATCTCTCATTTTCAAAATATAAGAATTGCATTTTGATGTAGTTGCTACCAATGACATTCTGGATAGGAGTTTAAACATTTTAGTTTCTCTATATTCAAACAATAGAATAGATTTTAGTCTCAGTTATTTAATTTATTACAGAGGATTATTCAGACAATCAATATGATTTTTAAACTGTCTTTATGATATTTTGAATTTGTTTTTGGTATTGTGTAATATAACCACTGTCAAAACCCCGATACAAGCATTCCTGATCAAGCTGTTGCTTATGATATCAAAATGAAAAAAATGTGAATTCACTACATGAGCTATTGGAACTCAGATTTTTCAAACTAATTATTTTTTCTCTCGTTAGATTTTATTTTAATTATTTTTATTTATTTACCATGATAAATCAAAATTCACTTCGATACCAAAATACAAATTTAGTTAAATATGAAAAATATTGGAAACATTTTAATTAATGTGCGAGACAGTAATGAAATATAACGATGCATATCTGAAAAATATTGATATTTAATAATTACGTGAGTATGACATAAAAACCTTCAAAGTATTATTTTTTTATTCCTTTAATTAAAATTTTACTGGAGCTTAAGCCACTTTCTTTCGTGAATAGACTTTCGAAATATAATAGACTTTAGAAATATAGGAAAAGCAATACTGTTTATTGTTGTGATGAAAAAAAAATTTTTTTTTTAACTTTGAAAGAGCCTTGCAATATCCAGGAATAATTTTACCCACTTAAAGTTTCAGTTCTGTATTCAAAATATTTGAATAAGTGTAACTACCATGAAAGAGTAAATTAAACAGTTTAAGTCTAATTCATGTTCAGACATGCGGATTACTTTAAGTTACTAAAATTTAAAAGGTATTGGCCAATTTGTATCATGTATTGTGACGAAATCGCGTAATCACAGAGACCTCCCAAGTGCAGGTGTTACTAGACGAAGGTCAGCGTTGATTGACAGGCCAGCCGACATGTCTGCAAGAAGCAATATCGTATTCTTAGCAGAAAAAAGATGTTATTTTGCAGACCCGCCACCCCAGAGTCCGCGCATGGAATGGCGGTCGCAGGAATGGAACAGCTGACGGGCCGATGTCATATATCTCCGAGGGTGAGATCGGAAAATGGGACCTCGTGTTTGTTTGACGTTTGCCTGCCCTTTGAAGCCCTGAGAAAACGAGGTGCCACTTGGCTGAAGACCACACCTCTAGCGAGAGATAAAAAGGACTTGGGATTTTGAAAGGAGAGTTCAGTGAGCTTGTCTGGAGACAGGATGACCAGAGACTGGCCTCGAGGGATTTCCTTTTGGATTCCGTTACTTGCATTTCTCCCGAGTGAGATTGCTTACTATTTTTGGAGACAGACCCGGACCTCGGGCCTGAGCATGCGGAAGTTCATCCTGAACTTCAGAAAAGAATTGGACTTTTTAATGTGATGCAGTTAGATGCTCTTAAATAATCTGACGAAAGTTCTAAAGAGAGATTCATCGTGAACTTAATCAAACACGGTGCTGTTACGCAGGGATAACGGATTTTAATTCTCCACAGAATTGCATTAGCTCCCCTGGACATTCCTGGACCCTCCCTTTCTTCACCTGTACATATTGTACACAGGCAATTAATCCAGAATTAATGTAATCTATAGTTTTTTGCATATAATAATGTGATTGAGCTGTGAATAAATTCTGAAAGACAACCATTAGTCTACACTTTCCTTCACCTTGCTCAGCCAAAAATAATGGGCCTCGGTCGCGACGCACAGTGGTGAAATATGCGAAAAAGCTGGCCGAAAAGGGTTTTTTAAAACTTATTGGTAAAGAATAAAACTTAATTATATTGATAGTCTAACGTATTGAGCTACTTTTTGTGTACTTTTCGACATCTTAAAGACATGCAAGCTGCCATAGGAAAGAACCAGCAGCAGCAGGAGGACGCAAGCCCACTCGCATTTATTAAATATGATTCCTCTTATATACATACTACACCCCGCAACATGGGTGGAAATTGAATACATATAAACATATATAAAAGTCTCATATTAGAAGGGCTTTCTCGGCCAAGTATACAATACAAATAACAGCATATGAAGATAAACGCATTTACTAAGAAAAAATTGCCATGGCCGGGGAGAAACAAGCAATAAATTCCTTATTTTAATTACCAATGGCATTCCATCCATAAAATACAATATGTGAGATGCAGCAGAAATACAACCCCTCAAAAAAACCACACTCAAAACAGACACAGGCAAATTATATCGAACCAAAAATCAAACAACACACGCAAAATGAATTGGCAATCACTTTTTCCTTCCCTTTTTTTCTTTAAAAAATATAAAAACTAATCAATTCTCATCCACACAATTAACAGTTAAAACTTTAAAAATGTCAATACTCTATTATCAAGCATGCACCGGGTATATTGATTAAGACCAGGTAATAAAAACCAAAAGGAATAACTGGTGTGGTGCGGATGTTTGAAGAGGGTGGTGCGAGCTCAGGTGTCGTCCTCGTCATCTAACCGCGCTTCAAAATTACGAGATTCCTCCCAAAAAGCCCTCATATTGCTACAAAATGGAACGTTATTGTAATTAAACTAAACTTAACCAAAATTTGCTTTTAAAAGTGCCAAAAATCTACGACTTATACATTCTTTTTAATTTTAAAATTTACTTTATAATAAGTACATTTGCCTCTTTTTATCATATACTTGACTGTAATATACGTTCGAGGAAGAGTATCTTTATTTTTATCCTTTTCTTGCATTTTTGTATCTAAGTAAATTTTTTGAAGGAGTCATCCACATATCTTCCGTCTGGAAGAGAGAAAGCCGCAAGGTTATGTGGAGTGATTTATGACTTTTTAACGATGAAAATTTTCATATTAAATTTTGATAAAATGCAAATTTTATCTTAAGAAATCGCACTTCTGATGCATGAACGTCATTCCGTGTCATTTCGGTTACATTAAAGGATAACTGTTATGATGAACAACACGAGTGGAGGATTTATACTTTTCAAAGAATAAAATTGAAATCTGACCATGAATACCAACAAATTTCCTTTGCATGCACAAACAACAGTCATATTAACTTTGTACATAAGTGGTACAAGTAGCTTCTTTCAAAAAATATTTATATAACTTGCAAATTAGCTAATATTTTTGTAAATTATTAGTTTTGCTTATTTTTGAACAGGTGATACAGTCTTATGGCCAAGACAACATTTTATCGCCAGTATTTATTAGAATAAGGAATATTTGCATATTTAAAAACTCATCTATTTATGTTCTAAACCTCCTGAATTGTTAAATTCTATAAATATAGTGAAAAATATTTTCAAAATGTTTCAGCTTGCTTTAATCTAATCATTTGAAAAGAAAAGAAAAATCAGAATGTTTTGTTTGACACGTGAAAACACAGATCTGCTGCAATCTACAGAAATCAAAGATAGATTTCAGTACTTTGGAATGTTGTTGTATGACGTTCAGAATATTATCAGTTGTTGAAAGTCCTTTTTGCTCTGAATTATCTAAATATGTGGTGATTTATTTCTGTAACATTCCTTAAAGAGGAACTATGAAAGTAATCGAATAAATAAATGTAAATAACGAAAAATTCAAATTCCAGTATATTGTCAAACATTGGCAAGAAGAAATTAGAATTGATAGTAACAATGCTAATGAATGTACAAAAAGAACTTTAAGATGAATAAAAAAAAAGTAATTTCGACGCATTATCCAGTTCTGAGACCACAATAAATTTAAAAAAAATGCGCGTCAGAATTTTTTCTGAAGCGCCTATGGGTGCTAACACAAAGAAGTGTATCAAAATTAGGTATGTCAATTTATATGTGCAAATGCTATGATATTATCATCGGTTCCAATATGATATTTTTGTAGAGATCTAGTTATCTCAATAGAAATGTGTAGACAAAAAATAAAGAATAGTAACGTCTTTCCAGCTAAAATCGGTATGTTTTTCAAGCAGAAAGTATGGAGAAAAGCGAAGATCAATTAATAATTTTTTTTACTCTAAAATGGTAAACTTGCATTCATGAATCTTGTTTATTTAGTTTATTATTATCATATTTGAAAAGAATTTTCAGTTTGTAACACATCTAAACAAAATATGTTTACATGTTACGAAATAAATAAAATACGAATAAAGGGAATTAAAATTGTGGAGGAGTTAAAAATAATTGCAGACAACGATAAGAAGTAAGAACCTGGTGGATGATTTCATCAGAGGCCAAACATCCATGCAGATTCAAAAATGGAATAGGTTTTCTGTAGAAGGTCTGATATTTAATATCCTCTTAAGGCCTGAACCCATTCCGGAATGTATTGGAAAGAAAAACATTTATCCACAAAGAAGAAATTAAAAACAGTCTTTTAAACAAAGTTTGAGAAGAAGGGTTTAAAATCTTACCTCTTATAACATTTGTGGAACAAAGAAAGAATTCAGACTTTTTTGTCTTGTTAGAAATTCAATCCTTTACATATTACAACATTTTAGAGGATTTTTGAACTTTAAAACATATATATAAAATATGGTATACATTTTAAAGCGAAAGGATTTGCACATAACAATTCATGTTGTAACATTATAATTTGAAATTTATTATAGCCACAAACCACACACTATTCCAATTTTATTTCCAATTCTTTGATATAAATCCGTATTCTCATATTCTATATACAGTAAAAGTTGTCTATAACGATATTGCAGGGACTTTGAATTATTATTATTGTTATAGGTAATATATTTTCATAATACATATAGTTAGGATAAGGATGCTTAAGTCGCACCCCCTAAGGAAAAAAGTCTACAAATTTCAAGTTTTACAAAATGAAGGATTAAATTTTGCATTATTCACAACTTTTATGAATATAGCTGCTATTTATTACAAGAAAATTCAAAATACACGTACTATGTCGAAGAAAATACCGAAAACTTAAAGTAATAATATAGGCACGACTTTCGAAACCGGTTCTTAAGTCGTGCCACCTTCCATGATGCTTATTTAATTCTATAAGGTGATGTCGCAGTTTCGCATTATGAATATTGTACTGTCGTTGAAGCCCATATCATCATTGGGCAATTTTCATAACGCCTCGTCCATATCTTCTGGTCTCTAAGTATTATCAGAAAGTTTTTGCACGTTTAATAACTCTGCCTCAAAATTGGAAAAAATCCCATTTCAAATTGCATATTAAAAAGAACAATATTCTCTTTCTATAAATGATGTGAATCTTTAGATGTGCAAGAAATCCTTAAGGCCTAACTGCTACTATTTAAGCCTCGTTTGTGGTACGACTCTGGCAACGGCAAGTGTAAAATGTTAAGAAGGAATCATAAAAGAATGAAATGAACCAGAGCCTCATTACTTCATAAAAGCAACTATTCAAATAGCACTTAATTACACCATAAGAAATAAAAACTTTTTTTAATTATATCATTTTTTTGCTTCTTACGAAATATGCACGAAAACTATAAGAAAACTAGCAAAAACTTATTTTCTTCCAGGTTAACGCATAGAAGCTCCGTTCTTAATAATGTGCATCAGTGTTGCTGATTCGACAAAAACAAAGTCAGAATGGAATATGTACGACTTAGGATGTGGTGCGACTCGAGCAACCTTACACTATCTTCATAGACAGTTTGAGGATTCCTGTATCCAACGTTTATGTGCGTATGCAGGTATTAATGCACTAACATATTTTATTGCGTTTATTAATTCATATTACAAGTAATAGCTGGTTTAAAATTGTATTTTATAAACATATAAAATGTAATATCTTGTATTTAGATTTATTTATGAACGTCAAAATGAAATTTTTATTTGAAAACATTGTCAGCAACTTCATTTACTGCACCTTTAATTCGTTTTCATTTGTTATCCACTTTACTATTTTCCACATCTCCACTGTCTTTTTTTTCAAAAAAATAACCATCATCGACTGAAAAATTTCAGAAATTATTTCTAGTTTTTCTTCAAATGCCAATGTCGAACAATGCTTTATCCAGTGTCACCCTAGATTCATGCTGTTAACCCATAAAAAGCCAATTTGAAGAAAAAATTGGTCAGTCTGAAGTTCCAAATGCGAATGAACAGGTTAGTCAGGTTACCAGGAGGTCAGAGACAACAAACATCTGTGCACATTCAATCATTTCCACACTCCTGGATCCCCCTCCTACAATAAGCTGCTATTCCTTACCCCCTCCTTCCGATTCTCCTATTTGTCTGGAAAGAAAAATAAATCGGCATTGTGCTGTACCAACTTTCTAAAGATGTAAAATTATCATTATAGACAGGTGAGAAAAGTGATTATTGTTGTAGGCAGGTTGAAAATACATTGAATAAATAGGAATTCCACCGGGACCAAAGGAAAAAATATCGTTATAGGCAGGTTTATCGCTATGGGCAGGTTTATCGTTATAGACAGTATCGTTATGCACCGATATCACTATACACAGAAGCTTTAGCATGTTATTAGAAATCTCCTGCTGCTTTAGTTTAGAAATAGTAGAGCAACGAGTAATACGCAGGGGGTCCAAGGCAATGAAAGAAATGTAAATAATCTGACTAAAGAACAGAATTTACCTTCTCTTCTGTTAAAGCCATAAATAACTCATCATTCCGAAAAAAATTGATTAATTAACTTTTTTAAGTCTTCAAAATTAAATTGCACACGAATTTTATGTATACATAGTTATCTGCTTAATATCATCTAACACTGTAAAAGATTATATTTTCCAAGTGATAGTACAATCAACATCATATTGTTAAGGGTTTAGTATAAAACCGAAGTAAAAAATTAAAGAAACTTCAACCAAATGATTTGTATTGATAATTGAAGTTCTGAGTTTTCAAATCATGAAGTTCCAACTACATTCAGAATGGCATCCTCAGAATCATTATCTTTGTCTTGTTGCAAAAAATGATATGCTTTATGTATCATATTTGCTATATGCTTCTGAAAAACTATTTGAACATATAATTTTAACTGTAAATACCAATATTTTCATTCTAATTAAGTTTTTGGGAAATTGTTATGTCATTCATTGCTAAGCAGAAGATTATTTCTTGCAAAATATAATATTATTTGACTATAAAACTTAAAGTATGAAAATGAATAAGAATTGAATTTTTAAAATATGAAACAACCAAGAATGACTTGAAAATTATTTTTTGAAATTTTACAGAATATGCTGACGACATTTTTAAAACTTTCGTACAGTATTACGTTTTATAGCAAAACTACGTTCTGTGCGTTAAATATGTCAGTGATTCCAAATGTATGGTTAATTTTATTGATGAAAGATGATTTTTATTTTTTACACATGTGAAAGAGTGGTTGCAATTTTTTTAAAAAAAATTCATAATATATATTCATTTATATAGCAAGAATTTTGATTTAAATAGACTAGATATAACTAGACTTGATTTAACTAGACTATTAGAAATTTCTAATTCTTTTACATTTACATTTTCATATTTATTTGTCTTTATGCAGCAAAAAATGGTCACAGGGTCCCTGTGTGAACATCAAGAGATTCTTTCAGGGGAAAAGACTTGTCTAGCTGTAGGAGGAATCCAAATGAGTTACTAAGACGACAGGTGTATTTTCAGATGTAATACCAGCAAAAATATCTGCAGGTATAACATCTGTGAAACCCGAAAGGGAAAAGTTAATTTGTTCCGGATATTATTGTCCATTTGAAAGCAGTTTGGAATTTTATGTGTTGCAAGCAGTTTCCAACGAAGAATAAAAGAGATCGTAACATTTTCTTCCTGCAGTTGTTGAAAACTATGTGTCTGTATTTGACGTTATACGTTTCTGAAAAACATGTTCGAAACAGAATTTTTTATTATTTATTAGCGAAGCAATACCCTGTCGGTAAATCAACCGTGTTATTTATTTTTGGGTTAATTTTTCTTTGTTTAACTTTCATCCTTGATATACAGCTTAAGATTTCTTGTGGAAAATTCGGCTCGCTATCATTTTGGGAATACAGCGGAAGAAATTTATCGTTCGCCACGACATTCTAACCAACTGTTGTAGAACGGCTACGGCAGGAGAAAATAGATCATTCCGCAGTAGCGGAAGAGTTGTAGCGAAAACAAATAACAGACAGAGCTATAAAATTCGTGCTTCAACGGCCAGCCTGCAAGCGATAGTGTTTCAAGCAGCAGCAAGCTGTTGTTTTTTCGTGTCAATTCGGCTTTTATTTTCTCTGTTTTGTTCGATTACTCTGATTTCGACAGCCATTTTATTTCAAGAGTTTTTTTATTAGTTGAAAATGAGTAATGTGTAAAGTTATGTACTTTGTCACGCTTTAGATGTTTATGAGCATAGATACATCAGTCAATATTCTTAATTTATTAATGCTACTTTAGTATGAAGAGCAGTTTGGTATTGCTTGCCTGATGATAACCCGCTGAAAAATAGTTTATTTAAGTATTTTTATTTATTAATAGTTTTTGCAGTAAGATTTATACAGAAAGGATTTTAGAAAAATACTTTGTCATTATCCTTTCATTTTCAATTATAAATGCGTGAGACTTAACGACTGCTCGAAAACAGCATCACAACTTATAAGTATTTAACAGAAGGTAAACTTACTTAGAAGTTCATTGATTTGGAAAACGTTCTCAAATACAGGATATTTAGAAAGGTCTATATTTTGCATACGTTTTATCTAATTATAATGTAAAATTTGGAGGGTCAAATTTCTCAAAATTGCTTTATACGAAAAAGAAAACAATTGATAAGCTTCTCATTTAAAAATTTATATTGCAATTTGTCATGCTTGCATATTTTATTATTTACATATATTTCGTGATAAAATACCTCTGACGATATATAATTCTTTAAATTTAACCTACAACCAAGGAGTCAACAATAAAATAATTGTATTTGCTTAGTTCTCTTTGCAATCTTAAAAATTAAATATTTTTAATGTCTTACTTCTTCTTTACTATCAGAAATTCTTACTAACAATGGCCAGTGCTATTTTGCATTATTTCTAAAATAAAATCTCAAAATAAATTTAATAAATATATGGTTCTCAATGAAATTTATAAAAAATGTTAATAGCTATGAAAGACTACCCGATATTAACTATGTAAGCATTTTAGCTACAAATTGAATTTTAATGTTACCAAACAAAAGTTAAAAGTTTCTTTGAATAATATTCTTAAAAATATACTTTCAAATCGTTTTTCACTTAAGTGAAAGATGATTATTCATGAAATGTTTCCAACTTTTTCCTTCAAACAATCTGCATTTTTAAGAGGCATATACAGATTAACATTTATATATCTTTTGAGCTTTTTACGAAGATTATCTAAAAACATTTTCATGAATGAGGTATATTACTTTTCTTTACCCTTTTAAAAATAATAAATTCCTACGTACACTACTGGCCAACAGTATTGCACAATTTCAAAAATGCGAAACATTTGAAGTTAATATGAATAGTATGGGTCAAAATCAGTTGTGGAGAATAGTAGAAACTCATATTTTACAGTGAGGATTTGGTTGCTTGGGCATTTAGGGGAGCGACAGGAAATAGATGCAGAGGAAAATAATTTGGGCTCACCCCGTTCCACAAAAAGCTAATAATGATTCCAAACTTTCGTCAATGGTTTTGTTTTTTTATGCAAAATACTTACATATATTTTGGTAAAAATAACATGTATATTTAGTAAGATATAAAGTTTTTCTTAAAAAATCCGAAAATTTTCTGGAAGCCTTTTGCTTATAACATAGAGAATTTTTAACCAAATCATGAGGAAGGCAAATAATACGAGAAAATACGTTAGCGAAGCTTCGTATTAAAATTTAAAGTAATACATTGAATATAAGGGAAAATATGATTATTTTTAGTATATAATTTTTACTGAGCATGCGCGAAACACGGTATAATCTTTCTTTGATGATTTGGAGGCCAGATGTAAGGCAGCTTCTATAAAAATTCCAGAAAAATATCATTAAGATTTAGAAGGATATCGGCATTGTAGCGGATAGAATTTCTGTTGGTCTCTAAGAGAACAAAATAATGAGGGTTTCCCCATAAAATAATATTTTTTAAAAATGAATCTTTGAATAGTCATTGTCGAAATGCAATTTAAATTATGCACTTTGTTTATAAGTAAGTATCGACATTCAACATATTTAACATTTATAAAAATCAATAAAAAATTTGACTATTCAAGTTCAAAAAACATTGAATTGGTGTAAAAACTGTTATCATTTTGTTTCTCTTAGAGACTAACAGAAATTCTATTTGCTCTAATGCCGATAACTTTCTAAATTTTAATTGTATACGAATATAGTTTTTTATAAGCTGCCCTATATACCTGGCTTTTGAATTCTAAAAAAACATATACTATGTTTTACACATGCGCAGTAAAAAATGATTTAATACTAATATTCGCATTTCTTTTAATATTTAATGCATTTACTTCAGATTTTAATACAGTGTTTTGCTAACATATCGTCACGAATTCCGTAAGTTTCGTTTAATTTGGTTGAAAACTATGTAAGTTATAAGCAAAAAGCATGTTGAAAAATTTTGAAATTTTTAAGAAAACTAAACTAGCCTCCCAAATATGCATATTATTAATACCAAAATATATGTCAGTATTCCTTAAAGGAATCAAAAACATTGATGAAAGTTGCAAATAATTATCACCTTTCTATGAAACATGGGGAGGAGAGCCGAAATAATTTTCTTCTTCAGCATTTTCTTGTCGGTTCCCTAAATGTGATTTCCCATGATTGTACGTCCAATTATTCTCTACAATTGGTTGTGAACCATTGTATGCATGTTAACAGTTGCGTAGTAGCAAAATAAGCAGTGGCGGGAAGTTCTTAAAACAGTGCTTGAAAGTTCTAACCTGGGTGACAAAATTCGCGATGTTTCAAGGACGTTTTCACAATTTTTTTCTTATTTATTTCTTGTGAAAAAAATGCAGTGCCGGAACGGCGTTCCGGTTCCACAGCATCCCTGCATGTTAACTCTAAATTTTTAGCATTTTAAAAATTGTGAAATGCTTTTGACCAGTAGTGTATAGCTGAAACTTCTTTTATGAGACTTTAACACATTGAAAACATTTAAAAGTATCTGAATTATAGTTGCACAGACAATATTTATATTCAGATTAGAAAATTCTTTAATAATTATTAGTTAATAGCAGAAATATCGTAGGAATGATAATTTTACCGTACAGTAAATATATACATTTGACTATTGAAATGGCCTTTATTTATGCCTTTCATAATCTCCACTAATCTTTTTTCATATCATAATTTAGGGTGTGTTGATTGATAAGGGTTCAGTTTAAGGATAAGAAGATTGCAGATACGCAACCCTATTCCATCACTACCGCCGTATACTTCTGATACACGTTAAATCTAGAGTATAACTTAAAACTTGCTCTCACTGGTGTGGAGCGGAAATCTAAAAAGTGTCTGTTCTTCGTTATATGACCGCGGTTGAAAATTACGAGGTCTATCCCAAGGTCTTTTAATTTGGTCTTTATTAAGTAGAAAAAAAACCGTTAGCTTGTCTTTGAATTAACAGAAAATCAGCAGTTACTAGCGTTTCTAGGAAGAAATACTTCGGAACATAATGTAGCTAAACTAATATAATTAACCATTTAGCTTTGTATCTTTCGGAAAAATAGTGTCTCGACTCGTTACTCGTGCCCTTCTCGTACCTGTACGTCAATAATCATGTTATTTATTTACGCATGCTACGTAGAGAAACGTAAAGAGCGCGTAGCTTAAAGAATAAAAACCCATTTCAGCATACAGATTATTGATATTTTTAATACGTTTTAAGCCAATTATATAGTTACTTAACTATCACTAGTAGCTAAAAGAGAGAAAAGCTGCAAGGGATCAAATGAAAATTGGTCGGCTGATGAAATATTGCATTAATTTATCTATCAATGGAAGAATGAATTGCTTGAAGTTATGAAGCATTTCTTCACCTTAATGGCATAAAATGTTTTCCAAAACAGCAATAGTTTTGGAAGTTTAAGTTATTTCTTGAGATATTTATTACTAAGAAAGCCACATATTCCTTATAAGCTACCAGATCCTTTTAAGATTAGTACAAAAATAAATACATTTTATTTTTAAGCAATTTTTTAGTTCCAAATGGTTTAAATTAATTTTATTAATATTTAATTAATTAATGGAAATTAATGTGCTTTAATTTAAAGACCAACAGGCGAATGAGTTTCCTCAAGCTATGGACCATTTCTTCACCCTAATGGCAGAGAATGTTTTCAAAAACAGAAAGAGCTTTTGAAGTTTGAGTTATTTCTTCAAATATTTATTACTAAGGAAGCCACTTAAACCTTCATAAGCCGCCAGATCCTTACAAGATTAGTATAAAATCAATACATTTATTTTTAAGCACTTTTTTAGTTCGAAATGCTTTAAATTCATAAAAAATATTCTTTTCGAGTCACAAAGAGGATATTTCTTCTAAAGAAAATAAGCAACTTAAGACTTCTTCAAGAAAATAAGAGTGAATGTACTTTAAATCTGTTTTATTGCAATCTAATGTGAAAAGCTGACAGTATTCTTGAAATTTATCTTGAGGTATTCAGACTTTGGTAGACTCTAGTTTTCTTTGAATAAAAGAAACACCAGCATTACGTTACTTTCCTGAGACGAAATATATTAAATTGACTGAATAGGAAACACCAAAAGAGATTGAAATTCACAGAATTTCAAAATAGGTTTAGAATCCGAAATTCCTTTATCAGAAAAAAACAGGCCGTGGGCAAATAAATGCACTTACAATTTAATCCCTAAAGCCGAATGATTCTTGAAGGTACAAATAAATTCTGAGAAAACCCTATCGTCTATTTTAAAGTATTCACATGGATCTTGATTATGCTTGTTTACTTTGAGATTTACTGCAGGGCAAAACGTTTTACCTTCCAGAAGCAGGTTATGTCTTTGCGTGCAAGACAATGTTATTGCATTCTTTTTTTTCATTGATCGCACTCGTTATTAAAACTTTGGGAAAGAGAACACATGTTTTTATCTTGGTGCTTATATTTTGTTTGTTGAGATGTAAATTGCAACGAATATTTGATTTAAGAATGAGTTTTATATAACCATGCATATCACTTCGAGTGATTTCATTGTTTCCAAATATATGAAGAGGTATCTTCTTTCCTTATTTTTATTTAAACTGGATTATTCTGGAGACTGTAATTAAGATAATTACGATTATCTTTCATTACAGAACCTCATTATTTTCATGATTTCAAATATTAGCTGCTTATACTTGTGATATATAAGAATTTAATTTATAATTTGCATATAAATTATTTTTAATTAACTAAGAGAAGATAATTATTATTATCATATGTCATTCGTATTCTATTTCTAGTAAAAATTAGATATGTGTTGCAATGAAAACTTTTTACTTGTTTTGAATGTAACAACTAATTGCGCTAGAAAAGATGAAATTATGCGTGAACTAATTAAAAAAACTTCTATGAATAAATTAAGAAGTATATATTCTTTGTATGAAATAAACAACAGCAAAAAAGAATTAAAGTAGTTAGATAGTAAATAATGTAAATTACCAAAATATGGTGTAGAATCAGCGTAACATTCCTTTATTGAATTCTGATTAATGATATGGTTATTGGGATATGCTGAGCCAAACATGAAATTACTCTTCCCTAAGCCTGGCCACTGATGATCAGAGAAAAATTTCACTGAAGGTGCCTTCATTTTTCATCTGACCAGTGATGGTTTAACGGGTTCTTCTCTTACATAGTAGTATAATAGTAGCCAATAAAGGATTATTTTCTTTGAGCTTCGCACACATAATATTCGTTGTTGATTAAGAAGTTAATCTTTTCCCTTTGATGTTGGAACAAAAGTTCCAAAATAAAGGCTTTGTGGTGGGATTTGATATTTACCACTCATTCTGTAAACTGATTGATTTTTTACAACATCAACTAGTAAGAGAATGAGAAATTTTCTCGTTTCCTAAATATCACAAAATACATTTAAAAGCCTCCACGGACACACACACCAAACAAAAACCTTGAAAATTCAATCATGCATTGAATGTCCCAAAAATAATTCTCGTCTTAGCTTTACTATAGCAATATAACATTTTCACTGTTTCTTCGACATTAATTTCTAAAATGTTCCAAATATAGAAGTAGTATTGCATTGCGAATATGCGATCAGTTTCGGGTACTTCAGATCTAATTCTGTGTTCATTTCTGGCTTTCAGGACACAGGAGTATCAATGTGTATCCTTCTGTTTTCAAATATACACGACGGTTTGTTTCACCCTTCGAATTAAAAATTAGCTTGTTCACGTTTTTTGGATTGGCGTGTGTTGCATGCCTTAATGCATGCCTTAATGTATAAAACTTATGTCTTAATAAAGAATGAAAATACCTTCTATAAAACCTGCGAATGACTTAACACTCATTTTGCATACATTTCTGCGCTTGAACTATTACTTTTTTCTCTAATAAGGGCGGCGGTTCAAGATTGCAAGGTCTGTCCTGAAATAGCTTATTGTAGCTTCAAAACGGACGTTTATACAGGTTGAACAAAAAGTCCGTAGAAACTTTAAAAATTCATAAAAACCGGTGAAATAGACGAAATGAAAAACGGATTGCATGGTCAGCAAC
The DNA here is from genome assembly GCA_013235015.1 of Araneus ventricosus. Taxonomy (NCBI): domain Eukaryota; kingdom Metazoa; phylum Arthropoda; class Arachnida; order Araneae; family Araneidae; genus Araneus; species Araneus ventricosus. The sequence continues at coordinate 76,566 of BGPR01005143.1, forward strand.
GCTAGGTCACGGGAATTTTTTTAACATAAGAAAAAATAACTCAAAAAAACAGACGATAGATGGTACTGGTGCAAGCAACTTCGGTGGCAATATGCAAACGAAACGATTATAAGAACTTGCGCTACTAATCCACAACCACAGCAAATGAACATTGATGCTGAGTGCGAAGGATAGAGCTTTGTTGGTGAAGTTGTTTTACGTGAACCAGGAATCAGCGACCATTGCCTGCTGCACTCTGCCGTTGCTGCATTTTTGACTCGCCGGCAATGTATTATCCCCTAAGGTGGTGGCCATAGCTTATTTACGGATCCTACTACGGTTTGGATTGAGGTCGCTTTTCATTGGCTCTCAGAGTCACGTGACTTCGCTTGCTTCTGAATGATGTCATAGGAGTGCGCTTAGTTTGGATTTCGATTTTTGTCTTAGCTATTGTATTATGGAAAAACCAAAATTATCTTTTAATTACGATTATTTGGATACTTCTAAAGGGAATGATGAATTCAAGATAAAGATAATTTTGATTTC
>BGPR01005143.1:77095-98793 GCA_013235015.1 Araneus ventricosus
TTCGATTTTTGTCTTAGCTATTGTATTATGGAAAAACCAAAATTATCTTTTAATTACGATTATTTGGATACTTCTAAAGGGAATGATGAATTCAAGATAAAGATAATTTTGATTTCTCCATGATACAATAGCTAAGACAAAAATCGGAATCCAAACTAAGCGCGCTCCTATGACATCATTCAGAAGCAAGCGAAGTTACGTGACGCTGAGAGCCAATGAAAAGGGACCTCATTCCAAACCATAGTAGGATCCGTAAATATGCGTGGCCATATGGAACACATAATGCTGTAATAAACGATTTGGAGGCATTCTGCTCGCTATTTGCGTATCTTTTCTTCGACTTCTCTACGTCAGCGCCACCTATCGGCTGTTTTTGAGTTATTTTTTCATGTCTTACAGGAATTCCCGTGACCTAGCGATGACAACCCTGCAAAACATTTTTTCTTTCAGTTATTTTTCCGGTTTTTATGAATTTTTAAAGTTGTTATTGACTTTTTGTGCACCCTGTATAATATCAACTAACTTAACTTATGTTGGTTGAAAAACTAACATAAAACAAAATGTCTATAAAATTTTCATCACGCCAGTACACAGTTTTGACAGCCAAGCAACATCATCCATTATTCACGAGGCATAATAAGAGGCGACAACTTAAATAAGCGAAACAATATGAGAATAACCAATACTTCAGTTTGCCATCACTATACTGAAAAGTTAAATCTTTTATATCATGAAATAATGATATGAAAATACAAGAGGTATAAAACAGTTTATCAGGGCAGTAATAATAAAGGATAAAACAATTTTGACAGCCAAGCGGCATCACAGATTGCTCGCGAGACATGAAATGAAGCGACAAATTATATGAAATAAACAAATATTGGATAAACATTAACTTCAGTTTGCCATCTCTTACGCTGAAAGCTTAACCGCTTAAGGATTTATCCCGAGTTAACTCGTCCTAAATACCGTTAGTTACAAAATAACTCGGTCCTTAAGCGGTTAAATATTTTATATAATCAAATAATGGCATGAAAACACAAGAGGAATGGGAAATTTTATCGAGATAAAAAGTGGTGAAAACACAATTTTAATAGCCGAACGACATCATTCATTATTCGCGAGGCATGAAAGGAGGTGACAACTTAAATTAATGAAACATGATGAGATTAACAATCATTTTTGTTTGTCTTCTCTTACCATTAAAGAGTATTCTGCTTCACTTCTTAAAATTAAATTAAAATAGACGAGACATAAAGTATTTTAGCATTTTAATTACAGTGGTAGAAAACAAAAAATTGTTAGCCATCAACATTATGCTAATTCTCGAGACTTAAAATTAAGCTGTAACTGAAATGAATGAATCAATATAGGAATAACTAAACCATCGGATTGCAGTATCTAAAGCTAAAGAATTAAAAATTATAGATAATCAAATAATATCATAGTACATACATATTATAGAAATCATTGATTTATTAGCAAGAACTCTTCATATCGCGAAGTCCAGTGTTTAGAACCTATAGAACTGTTGTGAAAATATTATAAAGATACACATATCGTCGTCATAGATTAGACGTGCCATTATTCGTCTCCTTTATCTACCACTGCATTTGATATGGATAATTGCTACATTGTAAGCATCCAATACTTATTTTTTCCGTTTACCGTTAAATCTCCTTTATAACAGGAGATGACCACGATGATTACGTCTAAGCAAAAGTCGTATTAGGTCATTTCTTTCTAAGATGATTTAAGAAATTAATTATAATTTATTATTAAAAATTATTAAAAATATTTTATCTATAAAACCATTATGTGAAGAAAAGTACTTTTCAGTTTCATCTTTTCCACATAAATATTCTATTCAATTTAATTTTCTATGCAAGAATATAAATTATTATTTCTGTTAAATAGATTTAAAAATGTCTTCATTTGAAAATAAAATATTCAATATTTCTTTTTTTCAGCAGATTTTAATTGAGTTATAAAATATTTCGCTACTAGAATTGCATTAATCATCATAAATAAAGGTTTTCACAATAAATATGTTTATTATTCCAAACTTTAGATATTTGATTTTTCTTCATTGAAAAAGAAACTTTTGCGAGGGAAGAAAGACTGTTGGACCAAAAAGTTGTCAACCAATATCGATTGTATCTTTTTTACATTCGGACATAAACAAAATAATTGATTCGTTGAATTTGATAGTTCATTTTACTTAAATCAAATGGTATAAAACGACTGAAATGATAAATATACGAATACTATTATTATCCTGAATTTAAATTTTTCATGCACTGCATCAAGGAATATTTATATATCAGTGTCTTATTTAATATTAAATAAAAAAGTTTTGTAATAATATGTTTCATAGAAAATAATATTTTATCGCAAACTTAACTACTGACACTTCAACACTAAATATTGACAAAAAAGAAATCTAACTAAGCACATGTTTTCTTGATAATGAGTGACACAATAAGCATTTTCATCCAATTGTAATTTTGTTTCCACAGTAAAAATGAAAAATAAACAGAAAAAATGTGTAGAAGAAAAATTTCACTTTCCCTGGAGAATAGTATCACCGAAGTATTATAATTTCTAAGCTTCTGGCGAATTGGACAAAAATAAATTTTTATTCATATTTAAAAACTATTTCATGCCCATCGCTTGGGATTTTCTTCCTATTTTTAAAAGCAACAAAGAATGGTGTGGCATAAGAATTCTAAAATAATCCGATTAATATAAAACTAACATAGAATAAACGAAACAAAAAGGCTAAATCTCCCACTAAAATTTGTTTAAGTAAAAATAAATTGAATGCTTGTTCCATACTACTAAATTCTAATTTAATTACTTAGTTCTAATAATGATAATTTATGTTTGTCTTTATTTCGCGCATTTTTTAAATAAACAACTGACTATTTTTTTTATTTTAGCCCTTTTCACACATAAATATTTTTGTTTATATTTCTTATTTTTTCACATGTATCTAAGATGCGATGATAGAGTTTGCATTTTGATACAACCATCTTCACACACTTAATTAAAAGTATGTTAACGATCTTCATGCACTTTTTCTTCACATGCCTTTTTGTAATTAACTGAAAATTAATCATTAAAAATCTTGCCGTTTTTATTACATTTATTTTTCCAGTATATAAGCAAGGCAAATTTCCTAGCCTCGTTTTAATTATCTTTTAACGGAAATAAAAAGAGAAAGATATTCTTAATACCACCTAAATTTATCAAAAGAAACATCGTTACAGCCAGCTATTTGTCTTTAGAGAGATAAATCTCTTTGCATTCCGAAAAAAATAAGTAAACAAAACTAAATAAAACATGTTCGTAAATTTTAAGGTCTTCCATCTGGTCACAAAGCGCTATTTATCATACTCTTGAACAAAATGAATCATAACACGAAGAAAAAGCGAAGAGAATTATGTTTTGTATCCAATAATAAATTGGATATAAAGCTAAATGGCTCAAATATATTACATTCTCCTTTAGAAGTAATCAATCACTTAATCTTTGTGTGGGCCAAAGACTGTGCTCCAAAGACTTTTTCCTTCGAAATGGTGAACTGGCTTGCGTCCGTGCAGGCCTTAACATTGGATGACCAATGGGATCATCAATATTCTAAGCGTCGGAAGGGGAAGTGAATAGGTGGTCATCTTTGGGAGCTCGTTAGTCACCTTTCGGTCACTCCCATTGACCTTTATTAGAGTTTGCTACATTCTATCTCAAATTCGCCGTATTTGTTAAGGCATTTGGATTGTTATGGCCTCTCTCAAATTTGTTGCACTTGTCATATTATGGGTTCAGCTCTGTGAGTGAGTTGATGATATTAATATTATACGCTGATGTGGTGGGCTGGACAACAAGATGAAAACTCATTTATTAATTTAAAAGATAATGTTGATAGTTAATCAAGCTTTTCTAAATGTGGCAAGATTAAATATTTGAGAATGCTCGTCTCTATATTGAAAATCATGGTGCCACTGCAGGAAGGTTAGATTTTAAGTGAGATTATATACATAAAATATTTGGGGCTACCTAGATGGGAATTTAAGCATTAATTTTATGAAAGAAGAAAAATTATATTTATTGTTTGTTCAATTTCATTCTCTAGAGTTAGTGGGAGGAAAATAAAAATGCTTGCAAATTAAGATTTTCTCATTCATCGTGGTGAGTATAAATCTGTTTGTAATTCGATACTAACAATACTAATGAAAAACTAATGAATACTAAATGTCTGTGCTCGTGTGTGGTTTTTGTAATGCTTTTTGCCTTTCGATTTTTGATTGTAGCTGTTTGGTTTGAAATGTTATTGATTTTAATTTGGTTAACTTGAATTTTACTTTTTTGTTTCATATTTTTACTCCTAATCTTTTCTGTGTTTTACGTTTTCGCTCCTTTTTTTCAGCAGTCATGGTTGCAAACGATATTTTAAACTGTTCTGTTCACCCTGTGGAGTTCTTTGTAAATTTTTTAAAAATTTAGTTCTTTTCTTTTGTTTTATGCTTTCCCTCCGGCCTGTGGTATGCTTTTCACCCTTTTGGATAGGCTGGAACGGGTCGGGTTGTAAATAAATAAATAAATAAAATGAAAAATATTTTAACATAGCTTCATATTTGAGAGAATAAAATATACTATATATTATACAAACGTGTATATAAATCTTATTCTTGACTTTGAAAGTCTTACCCTCGACAGAAAATTTGTTCATATTAGAACTCCTATGGCGAGTGGCTCTTTGAAAAAGTTCGCCATTTGAGTTCTCTTCCAATTTTTCCATTGTGGTTGTATTTTCTTTTATATTCTAATTTGTCTTTTACGTGTTTTACTATTTTATTATTAGGGAATTTTTGTTGTTTAATTCGTTAGTGATTGGTTGATTAATTGTAGTAAAATGTAGTTGATGCAATAACTGGATGCTGCTGCGTTGGGCGCGCAAAAAGGTGTATTGTTACCATTGTCGATTACTTCTTCTGTTTCTTTTCTATATTTTTTCTAGTTTTTTAAAATTTTCTATTGTTTGTATTTGTATTTAATAGAATTTGCTGCATATGCGCCATTCTGTATAATATAAAGTGTTTTATTAATTAATTTTTAATTAAGTCAAAATTTTAATAATTTTTGTTAAAATGTATTAATTGTAACTCTTTTTTTATAAGTCATTCACCTTATAATTAATTTTTGTTCGGCCAATTTTAATGGACCGAGCAGTCTGATTTCTGTTTTTCTAGAAATATAATTGTAAATAAAAGTTTAACTTTAATTATATTATTAATTTATTGTCTTGTAAACCTATTTCACTAAAAGAGCTGACATCTAAAAATGATATAAAACTTTAATTCGTGCAAATGGCATTACAATCAAGGCCAAGAACGACATTAAAATGCAATTTTGGTAACAAAACCATAATTTCTATCATATAACTTTTATTTGTTTCATAACTGCAGCGGATGGTAAATTTATTTTTATAATGTTAAGCAAAGCTTATGGATGTGAAATCTGCGTTATAAAAATTAAAACCACAATGAAAGATTATCCTCAATGAAATGAATTTTACATTTTGAAATCACCAGACATAAATAAGATATAGAAAGACTAAATTGTAATTCTTAAACTGAATTAAATTCATTTGTATGTACGTAATAAAAATTATAATTTATTAACTTTCGCTTACAGACACAATAGTTTCTTTCAAATTGAGACATAACTGTAAGATAAATTTATAAGTTTACCGAATGAGTTAAACGTGTGCAAGTGTGTTGCATTGTAACGGAGATGCATTTTTATTTCATCGTTCATCTTTTCTTTTATGATGAATTCAACGAAATTCTTTGCATTTTCACCTCAAGCAGTTTAAATTGTTCTCATGTTAAAGACATATAAAACCTCAGCATTCGGTAAAGTTACCGAAAATGATACGAAAAGTTTCTTTCCGTATGTTTTTTGATTAAACTCTGCCCCATCCAAAAAAATAATTTGCTAAACTTCTTTATACATCGATATACAGGGTGAGTCTAAATTACTTTTATAAAATAAGAGGGGTGATATAGACGATCAATAATTACCATGGAACATAGGGTCGCAATCCACTCTGAGAGGCAGAAAAGAGTAAAATTAGAATTCCAACATGAACTTTCAACAGAGTTGGGATAGAGAATGTACGATACCAGAAGATGCACAATCTGATTTATTTATCAGAGAAAAACTCAGAGCAAGTGCTCAAAATGGCGTCCACGCGTGTCGTTTCACAGTTCACACCGGCGAAGGAATGATTGGCTCACCCTCTAGAAGATTTCTGGTAATGTGTTAATTTTTTCTGCGGCAACAACGATTCTCGCTACGAGATCTTCAGCCGAGTCCACAGGCATCTCGTACACTAAAGATTTCATGTTCCCCCCAAAAGAAAAAGCCCAGTGGGTTGCGGTCTGGTGAGCGAGGAGGCCAAGCCATAGGTCCGCCACGTCCGATACATCGCGCGGAATCGACCAGGCCATCTTGCTTAGGTGATATGCTACGTAGGCAGGTACAAAACGACATCAGGAGCGATGACTTGTTCATGCTCGAAGCGTTTTGACTTTACTCTTTTCTGCATCTCAGAGTGGAATTACGACGCTATGTTCCATGGTAATTATTGCTCGTCTGGATGGGTACTATCACCCCTCTTATTTTGTAAAAACAATGTAGACTCACCCTGGATACTTAAATTATACCTACTTTAATTATCACTAGGGGAAAATTTTATATTGAGATTTTTTTTCTTTCTTGCCTGCGCGAGTGTGTTGTATCGTAACAAAGATGCATTTAAATTTCGTGGTTTAACTTTTCTTTTATGATCAGTCCATTGGAATTCTTTATGATTTCCATCCAAAGCAGGGTAAATAGTTTCAATGCGAAAGTCATATGCAAACTCAATATTCCATGAAACTACCAACAATGAAAGGAAAAAATTCTGTTTGTGAATTTTGATTAAACTCTGTCCCCGTAAGCAAAATAAATTGCTTCACTTCTTTATCCATCGGTATATTCTTAAATATTAAATTATATCTACTTTGATCATTACTAGGAGGAATTTCAAGGACATTGAGATTTCTTTGCACTCTTTCTATTTCGTCTGTCAATAATTCCAGCTGCAATCGATCGTGGCTTTTATCCTTTGTGAGTTTTATCCGAGACGGGCTTAATCGTTCCGCAGCTGAAAACATCCAAAGCTCAGTTCTGAGTGACGTGGGAGCGAAAAGTCTAAGATAAGGATAAGAAGCGGTCACTTGGGGGTTGACCACCGCTCCAGCGTAGTGATAGGAAGTTGGGTGAAAGGATAAAGATGGAAATGGCGGACAGAATTTTCCTTCTTTTCTTTTTCGCAGGAAGCTCTTTATCCGCTAAAGACTTGGGGAGCATGAGTGAGATAGAGGAAGGTATTTCAGCAGGCAGAACCGTTGGTGGTACTATTTATTTTTTTATATATTTCGTATTTCCTCTCTAAAGACTTCGTATTTCTTCAGCGAGAAAATGCATATTTGCACTCTGGCTTTGGCCTGAAATTTTGCGCGAATAGAGAAAAGAGGAAATAGTTTTTCGAAAGTCCCTTTGGTGGATGGGGTAGAATTTTAAAGTAAAGAAAGTTCTGTGTCTGAATAAAGGTGGCACTTAAAATGTTTTTCAATATGCCAAAACATAAAATATACGAAATTTGTTATTTTATTTTTAAATACTATATTTTACAAATCTGAATTATATTTAGAAGTTTATTTTATTTCCAATCCTATCAGAAAAATGTTTAAGATGTCAAATGAAGCTATGGGCAAAGGTAAAGCTATACGAAGTATCATTGCGCTAGTCCTTCTCATGGTATTAAGCATGAAGAATATTTACATGAATTGTGATACTTCTTATCAGAATTCATTTTAAACATCAGAATTGATATGCTTTCCATTGAAACTCTATATTTAAAATGAATGTTGCTTAATTTTCAAGTTCTTTGTATAGCATTAAGACGCGATGCAGCTTGTGTTGAGTCATTCATTAATAATGTGAACACTTGCAAATTTCTGCGAAACTTTAGTTAAGTTGTGAATGCTGTAATAAAGTCACGAATATAGTAGAAAACAATGAATTCCCAATGCACTTTTGGAACAAATAAAAGACTTGGACTGTAGGTTTAAAATATTAGTAGAATAAATGTATATTGAGATACGAAAGGAAGTAATGAATCACATTATTTCTAGATTTAAGAGAACTTTTCAATCGATCTTTGTAAATTCCAATGACAGACCATATAAAGTACTGTGTTTAAGATGGTACAATCATCTTTATTTCCCTACCTATGTGTTTCTTTCTGTTCAGTGTCTTTGGACACTACCAAAAATTTAATAATTTTAATTAATCTTATACAATCTTCACTTGGGAAGATAATCTTTCAGAAATAAGAGACAATAGTATTAAATCTGAAAACCAATATTATATTGTTCTCTATGACATATATTTGAAATTCTTTGTTCAACTGGAAAACTGCCAGAAAGTACCAATACAGGCTTCAAATTTAACATTAGAAATCCAGAATTGTCACATAGAGGAATTCCGTTTCGAAGATTTCCTTAATTTTGATTATTCATTTTCTTTTAGAAAAAAAGACTTTCGGACCAAATGAAAAATGAAGTATCTTGTTTGTAAATAATAACTTAAGCACTTGACTTCATTATGAAAAATTATAATGAGATAATCTTAGGGGAAATTATTTAAAAATGTTTTTTTCTTTATATGTTTATAAAATCTGAGCTTAACTTCCTTAGAAACTAAATTACATTTCAAAAAATCAGTTAAAGAGGTTCATTAACACATTTGAATTAATTTTCTGATCATATATAATATTCTACAGAAAAAAATACGAAAAGCTTTCATGATGGGTTTCATTTCTTAGAAACTTTTCACTTTGAAGTATGGTTAAAGGACAATGCCGCCTTTCCTTCAATTTTCACGAAAATTTTATCTGAGAAAGATTCCGGTTTTAGAAAAATGAACTTCTTTTAAAGGACTGGAAAGTTTAGTTTGTTTTACTCCTCAACATCTCTTTAAAAAATACAGGATCGTTAATTTGTGGTTAGCATTTTTTATTTTTCAACTCTGGTTCTTTGGAAAGAAAATATTCCTAATTTTTCTCGAAAAAAACTTCAAACTATTGAAATTATCTCTCTGTGAAAAAAATTAATCTGATAAGAACTAATTTTCTGAGGGGTTAATAACAGTACATGATTATCAACATACAGCTTTCCAATCTATTTAATAAAAATTCTGATATTTAAGCCGCTGTGGCCTGATGGCAAAGTCCCACCTTCGATACTGGATTTCATTAAGAGGTCAAGCTTGTATGGAGGGATGATACCCGTTGAATCTGTCATAAATTCAAAGCACTCCGACAGTGTGATGTGGAAGATTAACAGAGGGTCAGCTGAATTTTAGTTCTCGTCACCTGACCACTATACAAAATGGCTGGGTCAATCCCAAAATAGCCTTCTTTTAGCCGTGGAAACGGGATTCTTATCTATCAAAATATCTGTTATTTATGGAAGTTTGGTGCACATTTAATTGGCACCAGATAGCTTGATCTCAGCCCAAAATGCGAAGGTTATTCCACAAACAGTCCTCATGTAGCTTAGAAACTTGATGTAATTCCATCAAAATATCCGCCGTATACGTTGGTTTGGTGCACTGTGAATTTGACATGGATTACCCACTCATTTGTGTGCTATGAAAAAATGTAGAAGGAACAGTTATGTAGACTAAGAAGACTTTATCGCCATCTGACCTAGATTCAAAATGACGAGGCCAATCGCAAAATTGCTTTCCTGTAGCTTTAAAATAGGATTATCTGATCGCGATCAGACTAGAATGCTTTCTTCTGCCTGTACGAATCTGCACTGACAGAAATTTTCTTCCCCAATACGTTGTATTGCTTCAAGGCAGAAACAGATATTAAAGAAAAAAGTTAAAAGAAATAAATTTGTTATCCATTTAGATATGAAACCACATCCTGGTCATGTCATAGAGTTTAATTTAAAAATATCAGCTTCATTTTGAATGGTGGTGACAAAGCATTATTGCTGTAGTCAATACCAAGCCATGTTGACCAGACGTGGAAGCAAAATTTACAGTTGAATGACGTACAGTGGCGTAGCGAGGTTTAGTGGCGCCCAGGTCATAATATGATTTTTTCGTCCCCCACATTGAATATGACTTTTAAAAAAGAGATAAACGCATTTTGGCAGCATGACTAGTGGCGTAGCAAGGTTACGTGGCACTCTTGTCATAATATGAATTTTTTTATCCCAGCCTTCACCAGTGGCCTGGAAAGCATAAATTATGCCGGGGTAAAGATTATTGGGCAGGCAACTCTTGATGACATATCTAGACGTCATAAACTTTCATATGAAATAAAATGTCTCGAAATAGGTCCGATGGTTGAGGCTGGGGAACTGTCGGAAGATTTTACCAAATTATTAGGTAGATTCCATATAGAAAGTCTACCTATTACAATGGTTCTCATGACACGACTTCCGGAAAATTTCTGCAGGTCTTCACCGATAATGACCTATCTATACTTATAAAAGGCAATGTTTGTGTGCGTGCGTGTGTGTGTGTGTTTGTCTGCGATGTCCAGACAAATCTATCGCACTTGCAGCCATGAAATTTGGCACACAGGTAGTCGTAATGGTGACTGAATGCACCTCGAAGCCGAAATTTTAAAATTTAAACTAGAATTTTTTTTATTTAATGTTTTGTGTTGTTTTGGTTGATTTTTAGCACTAATTTCTCAATAGAATGGTTTCAAATAACTGTACGACAAAAATAGATACACCATCGGAAAGAGCACGCGATGTCCGTTCTAATGAAGTTAGTTTTGAATTTCTAACGCAATTTACTGAATTTTGAGAAATCTTTAAAAAATACCCAGTTTTGGCATCAAAATGTTACTTTTGATTTTAAATTTGCTGCATCCGACTTTCTAATAACACTATTATTTTCAATTTTTTTCAGCTTATAAGTAGAACGATTGTGTGGGATTTAACACAACAACGGTTAAAATATCTTTTCAAGTTTTTTTTAAATTAATTTTTTTCTGGGCGGTTGAGAGTTATTTTTATGGAGAGTTCCTCGCGCGGCACGGCACTTCGGAACGCAGATGGCTATGTGATTGGTTGAAGGGGAGGTGACGTCATAACCTTGAATTGAATGACTGATTATTATTTTCGGCAGTACCTTAATGTATTTATTCATCTCGCATACTTAGCTTGCAGTATAATAATTTTCACGCTGCAATTTTTTATTATTGTTTATCGTGAAAAAAAAATAAGCGGGGAAATCAATAATGTGTATCGTTTGTTTTGATTTTGTTTTCAAAACTTTTTCATGTCATTGTGGGCGTTTTTTTTTTCATTTTGTTGAAGTCCTGATTCCACAGGCAACGCCGTGCGCGTACTGCTAGTATATATATATAGAGAGAGAGAGAATATAAATCGTAAAATGAAAGATTATAAAACGTAAAATGAAAACAGAAAAACGCAATTAAAGCACAATAACGTTTCAATTCGTTTTTTTCATATCTTTTAGATTTGAAAATATATCATATCTATTTGATATAAAAGTTTGTTATTTTATTATATTTTATTGTTTTTCTATTATGTTTTGCTTCTTATATATATATCAAATTCTTTGATATATATATATATATATATCAAAACAAACTTAGAAAGACAAGACAAAAATTCAAAAACAATCAAGACACAATGGCAAATATAGATAAAAACCAAAATAAAATTGAAAAATATCATAGCGAGCCGCTCGTCAGGAAGAGAAGCTCGCTCATGATATTAATTTGTGCTTTTTCTGCTAACGACAAACGAAATCCGTTAAAAAATGCCGCCATCCCCTCAAAAAGCACAAGACAATTAAAATGGAAGAATTCTTGAATAAAAGATAAATACATTTAAGAAGATTTAAAAAGAATCGAAAGCCAAAAATTCGAATACAAAAGACCTAGAATAAAATAAATAAAATAGCAGTATACACAAAAAATAATAAAATAGAAGGGAAATACGCTTACCATGGCCAGGAGAAAATTAGCGTGTCCGTGAGGACCACGAGGAGAATGGACGCCAAACCAGTTATTGCTGTTGCCAAACACAGGAAGAGGAAGAGAAGGAGAAAAAGGCTTTGTCAGTAGCTCCGGAATCACTGCTTGAGATATCGTCGCACAAAGTTTTCGGGAATACCATTATTTAAATGTTGATAATACAAAAGCTTTAATTGTCTAGAGTTTGAAATTTCGTTCGAACAAATAGATCGAAGGCGAGAAAATTGAGAGATAATAGTGTTTCTATAAATCTTAATAGAAATATTAGAAGACCAATATGAAAGTCGGTTGACATAAAAATTAAAATCCATTCTTTTGTCAAAAATATCGATACAAAAGTTATTATCAACAAGTTTAAAATCCAGATCTGAAAAATCCTTTTCAAACTGATTACAGTTTGTTTGTTTAAGAAGCAAGGCTGAAGGATAAATATTCTGTCACGTAATATTAAATGATCCATGATTAAAAACAATAAGATCATCTACGAATCTGAAAGCCTGAGGATGAAGAAGTAAATAATTCTTCTCAAAATAATGAAGGAAGAGGCTAATTGTAATAGAAGAAAAAGAAGATCTTTGAGGAATGCCATGTGATTGGAGAAAAATACTTTCCCCATTGTAAATAAAATTATTAAATATGCAAAAATTACATAATTTATCCCAATACTCAAAAGAAATATTGAGAAAATTTTTGTAATAAAAAAAGTATGAGTTAAGCACCTCTCGAAGATTGGCTAAAGGAATGCTTGTAAAAAGATCTTTGAAGTCAAAAGTCTCAATGGAAGAAATACTGTTCTTATTATTGTGAATGAAATCATTAACCGGTTTATTATTGTTAATAATCCAAGTGAAACCTCTTGAAAAAATGACATTCAGTAAGTTCAGTTTTTCTTTTTTATATATATATAAAAGTATTTAATATTATGCCTAACAAAAGCATGACTGCAACACAATTATTGTATAACAGTGCATGACATCAGATAAGTTGCAACAGTAATATGTTACACTACATTTGATTTTTAGAAATAGTCGAGAGAGAGAGAGACGATTACGAGAAGAGATGAGTACGGTACGATTGAACGATGTTACGATGTACGCAGATACGAATTGTAATAGTTGTGTTTAAATGTTCTAATAAATGTTTGTTTAGTCTTAAAAGAAGTCTTATGAATGTCAATCGAGAAGCCAACAGAAATCAGAAGCGGGATTAATTAGAAACCTGTGACTGAAATTCTCATCGACAGTTAAGTAAGAAGGAAGGAGTTTGAATCTCAAAGTACGATACGAAATTGCTTTTTTGACGTTAATTGTAAATAAAAGTGTAGTAAACTACGAAAATGTCTATCTTCGCTGGAGCAAGGAAGTGCGATTTGAAGATATTGGCTTAAGAGCTTGGAGAAACGGTCAATGACAGCCATAAATTGAAAGATTTGAAATAGATGATTATGGCGAGCAAAGAGTACGATGAAGAAAGCGCCAAGGAATGGTTTAATACGATCATCAATGAAAGAATAGAAAGCGAAGAAATTGCTGAACGAAGACGCCAAGAGGAAATCCAAATTACTGAACTGAAAAGGCAGGAAGAAATTTCTGAAAGAAAACGCCAAGAAGAAATTGAACTAAGAAAACTAGAATACGAGGAACGGAAGCGAAAGGATGAAATGGAATTTGAGCTGCAAAAAATACGCCTTGGAGCAGAAGGTAGATCTTTAAATACAAATTCCGTCGCCAATCAAAATGTAAACAGTATGCAAATTAAGCCAAGGTTAGAAATTCATCATTTGATGCAAAAATTTAATTCCGATGAAAACGATATAAATTTATATTTAATTATATTTGAACGTCTCTGGCCAAAAAAGCTGAAATATTAGAAAACACTTGGGTAACTCATTTGCTTGGCTTATTGCCATATGACGTTGCGCAGTTAATCGCCAGAGAACCAGATGAGATTGCAAACGATTATAGCAAAGTTAAAAAGATATTGTTGAAACGGTATAAATTAACGCCAGAAAAATTTCGCCAAAAGTTTGTTATGCATAATAAGAATTTAGGAAGTACCTGGAAAAACTTTGCCTTTGAATCAGAAGTTTTTTTAATGAATGGGTCAAGGGAGTTAAAGCAGACACTTTTGAAAAGTTGAGCCATCTTATCATAACGGATAAGATTAAACGTAAAGTGACTCAAGAAGTAGAAGATCATTTTATAGATGAGTGGTCTAAGTTGAATTCGCCAGATAATTTAGTTGAAAAACTGGACGACTGGTCAAAAACTGGTCAACTTTCAGGAGTAATCAACCACGAAAAGAATGGCATTACGACAAGCAGAACTCCTTTAAATATGATGCAGCTTTTACAACCAACGAAAAGAAAAGGCTGTGCGGTATTACACATAACGAGAGGGGTGAACCAAATGCTTCCACTGTTCTACTTTCGGGCACATTGCAAGGTACTGTTCGATACCAAAATCAGTTTTATCATGCAGAGAAGGTGATGAAACAGGCCATAAAATTATAAACTGTGTCACCAAGGAAACGAATCAATCAAGTGATGAAAGCTTATCTATTAGACTAGTTGGCGAGAATTCAGACGAGAGTAATTCATTTTTGAAGAAAGCGAAAATTAATAATTGTGCTAACGTGCAAGCTTTAATTGATACTGGAAGTTCGTGTTGTCTCTTAAAGATTTCAATTGCTCAGAAACTTAAACTAAAACTTGAACGTGCTGTCAATAAAATATACGGTTTCGGAAATCAAAAGATGCCTGCATTAACGTCTATTGGAAGAATTAAAGTCGATATTGAAGTTGATAATGTGAAGGCCGAAAACATAATCATATACGTTGTTCCTGACGATGCGCAGTCAGTTGATCTTATCATCGGACGGACATGGCTTGATCTCCCTCATATTGCTTATACAAAAACAGGAAACAGAGTTCATATTGGATATCATGAGATGAACTATTTAGAAACTTTCCGATTGATGAAAAGGTAAATCCAGTCTGTCTTAAACGTCTTGAAACAGCCCAGTCAGAGAGTGAAAGTTTGCAGATTAAAGACACTTCCCAGCAAAAGATGATGGGAAATTTGGGGAATGATATTAAAATGGTAAAGTATGAACTGCGACTTTTACACGGAGATATTAAAAACTTTAAGGAAGAGCGACAATCGTTGCTTCTTCAAATCCAGGAAAGGAATAAGAATGTTGACAACTTGAAAAGCATCAACGATTCTTTAGTGAAAACGAATTCATATTACGACAAAAACAAGTCAGGTAAGGTATCGCTTCGTAAAGGAAATATTGTTACAGTTAGAAGGAAACCTAACGCGACAGGTGAATCAACAAAGATGCAACCACGTTACCGGGGACCCATGGTTGTAACACAAGTACGCCCTAGTGATACATATAGAATCTCACAACTAGAACCTAGTAATGGCCGTCCTTATGCTACAATAGTTCATGTCAGTCAGTTAATGGCCAGGAGAAGCTGGAATGAAGATGATGACGACTCTAGTACGAATTCTCATAATGAACCTGAGATGCAAAGATCCAAACGAACTGTGCGAAAACCACTGCGTTATGGAGATTTTATGCCGTTCAGATAGAACTTTTTTAAATGTTATATTTCACTTTATTTTATCTTTTACGAATGTATATTTGTTTTGTTTTTGTAATGATATTATTGAATGTAAACAAAATGTGGTTCAATTGAGGTCAATTGAAAAGTCAGGATGGTCGAATGTAAGCGTATTTAATATTATGCCTGACAAAAGCACGACTGCAACATAATTATTGTATAACAGTGCATGACATCAGATAAGTGGGAACAGTAAGATGTTACACTACTTTGAATTTGATTTTTAGAAAAAGTCGAGAGAGAGACGATTACGAGAAGAGATGAGTACGGTACGATTGAACGATGTTACGATGCACGCAGATACGAAGTGTAATAGTTGTGTTTTAATGTTCTAATAAATGTTTGTTTAGTCTTAAAAGAAATCTTATGAATGTCAATCGAGAAGCCAACATATATATATATATGCGTTTTCCCATATTACCTTGTGAACACGAGAACTGAAATAATTTTTACTTAAATTTAACCAGCGTGGGTTATGTTGTCAGGACAGTGAAAATCTCGGTTGAGTTTGTAGATGGGCTATCCAGCTCAAAGGCGGTGGAAATGGTGTGGGAATGAAATTTGCACTCCCCCGTAATTCCTTCACAATTGAAAATAGAAAGAAAATTCAAATTCGGCGAATTATAGCCTTATCATAACAAACAAGTTTTGAATTTAAACTTTTCTGGATAGCTGCTATTGCTTAGAAGTTATAGCTGAAAAGTGATTTCCCCCCTTTTCCCTTCCCTCCCCTTAACTTAAAGTACCTTTAAACATTTTCATGTTACCCCTTGTTGGAAAACTCTCGTCATTTGCAGTCTCTTACACCTTCTTTCATTCTTGCAGCTCTAAGTCTTATGAAAATAGAGGAAGAAGTGTTCTTTTCCTGATAACTCTGGACTATTCATTTTCCCATAATTCCTTTACAATTGAAAATAGAAATAATATTCCAACTAGGCGAATTATCGCCTTATGATAACGAAGAACGTTTCAATTTAAACTTTTTCGATAGCTGCAATTTCTTAGAAGCTATGGGCTGAAAAGTGATTTTCCCTCCCTTCCCATCCTCTCCCACATCTTCAAATATCTTTCAACCTATGTATGTTACCCCTTGATGGAAAGCTCTCGTCATTTGCAGTGTCTTCCACCCGCTTTCGTTCTTGCAGTTATAATTCTTCTGAAAATAGAGGGCGAAATGTTCTTTTCCTTATTATTATCAGTAGAGATGTATATGTATAACGCTTTGCCCATGTTATGTTGTAAATATGATAACTAGAGTAATCTTGATTAGATTTTAACCGGCGAGGGATATGTTGTATGAACAGTGAAAACTCGGATGAGTTCGTGGATGGGCTATCCAACTCAAAGGGGGTGGAAATGGTGGGGCATTGAAAATTTCCTTTCCCCATAATTCACTTAGGATTGAAGGTAGAAAGAAAATTCAAATTAGACGAAATATTGCCTCATCATGACAAACAACCTTTGTATTGAATCTTTTTTGATAGCTATAGTTGATACGAAGTTATGAGCTAAAAGACCATTTTCAATCCCCCCCCCAACTTATCATTTTCCCATAGTTCTGTTAAGACTAAAGATTAAAAAAAATCAACTAGGCGAATTATCACCTTATCATAACGAACAACGTTTATATTGAAAGTTTTTTACAGCTACAATTGCTCAGAAGTTATGAACTGAAAAGCGATATTCAATCCCCCCCCCCAAATTTATCATTTCCCCATTACTCCGTTATCTTTGGAGATAGAAAGAAAATTTCAATTAGGCGAATCATCAGCTAATCTTTGACAGGTAGAATTTCTTAAAAGTTATGAGCTGAAAAGCGATGTTCAATTCCCCCTCAATTTATCTTTTCCCCATAGCTCCGTTATGATTGGAGATAGAAAGAAAATTTAATTCCAATTACGGAATTATCACCTTATCATAACAAATTACTTTTATATTGAAAGTTTTTGACTTCAAGAATTACTTAGAAGTTAAGAGCTGAAAAGTTATTTTTACCCCCCCCCCCTTCGTCCAACTTGCATAACCCATGCATGTCACACCTTGTTCACAAGCTCCCATCAGCCACATTCACTTCCACTTTTTATTTGGTAAACAAGCTGATAAACCCGGCTTTGCTCCGGATTAAAATGCTTTCATGCCTAATATTTTTAATGAAAAAAACGTATTGCTTAATTTTTAATTAACTGAAATTTTAACTAACTTTTGGACTTGAAAAGTTGAGAGTGACATTTCTCTTGACTTAAATAAAAAGTGCGCTATGTTTGGCTGAAATCAGTCCAGTGGTTTAGGGGGAGATGTGGAACATAAGTACATAGCTACAATGACTTTAATTTATTTTAAGATTAATCCAAACTATTGCTGATAAATACTATGAGCCATAAAGAAGGTTTTAATCAAGATTTAGTCTCAATTAATTAAATATTTAATTTCAATTAATAAGATAGTTAATTTAATTAATAAAACAGTCAAGTTTAATAGTTAATTTGACAGATTACTTTAATTTGATATTTAATTAAACAAGGTGGCACCAAGATCTGTTTAATAAATTTAATATAAAATAGTCAAAAGAGATAGATATTTAAATAAGAGTTCTCTTTTTTACTTATTGATATTGAAAAGTATCTTCATTAACATTAAAATTGTTTTGGGGTTTTCTGCCTAACTATTTGCTTTTAACTGTCGATGAAGATTTAAATTTTCTGTTCAAAATGGTTGCATTCATATCCTAAGCTTTAAACACACGTATTTAATTTGCCACTCACAATGTTTAATAATTTTTATTCTCTTATGTTTTAAGAATTTAGAGACTATTATAGCTGTAACCAGTGAATTCTCTAAATGAGCCCATTCTAGTAATATTTAATATCGTGGGATTTTAGCATAAGGCAAAGTAATGTTAACACAATTATATGGTAACATACATTATATAAATTAACTTTTAAACCTAGAGTCTTTCTTCATTCGTGTCAAGTGTCAAGTTCTTGCTACTGTTTGAGATATGTTAACTTAATGTTATCTCGGGGATATTTGCACTGCTGGGATGTTTTATTTCTTTCTGACTCCTACGTGTTGAATGATTATGTTTTGGGGTATAAAAAAATTGGAGCAATGTACTGACCAATAAATCTAGCATAACTTTTTGAGTAAAATGATAAAACCTTGATAAAGTAAAAAATTAAATGTTAAGGAAAAAGAATCACGACGTAAATATTACAATGTGTGGAAACAATAAAGCATTGGCTATGTCTGTATTGATCAATGTGTAATATTTCATTTCTTTTGTAACATTAACGTAAAGGAATCTACCTTTGCATTCCTGCTTGCCGAAAGAGATTTTTATTTTAAATATATAGATGTTTTACCTGTACGATTTCTTTGCATAGGATATAGGAGTTTCATGTATTCTTATGAAAAGTTTTTCAGAACATGACTTCAGATACAAAAGATTTTAATCTTAAAATTTCCATTCAGCATTTAATAACTGCTTAACCATAGTTTCTAGGGAATTAATTTGATAGATTGCATAAACTGTATATATTGTTAAGTGTTAATATAATATTTTATATCTTGTATTTCATATTTTCGATTGTTAATAGTAGAATAATAGGCAACACATTGAATTTCTATGCAATTGTTAAGTATTTTTACTTATAAGAATGTTGTGTATTGAAAGCATTTTTAAAAACTTAAATTCTTAAGAAACGATAGCAGTTAAACATGTTTTAGGAAAATGTGGTTTTAAATTGTATGATAAAAAAATACATTTATTGGAAGATTTCAAATAGTTCTCCAGATCAGAAATTAATAATTTATAATACAGTATTTTACGAGAAAACGTAACGTGTTATAATATTGAAAAAATAAATAATATTCATATGTTGCCGTCATCTACTTCGAATTATTTCAATGTAACTGCTTAAAAGACATGAAAAATCATAAAAATTCAAATACATATTTAATTATTTACTTTATAACCATAAAATAAAGTGTTTCGAATATTGAAACGCTTATTTTTGAAAACATCCTAGTTGAATAAACATTTTGTTTGAATATTTCAATTCAGCATTTAATAAATAAAATACTTTAGTAAAAGGATTAAAAATAAAAATAAGGCCGAAGAGACTTAAAATATAAGCGTGGTTGAAAAGGCTTTCAAAAATATTTCACGATATAATGCAAGGAAATTTATCAAATTATTTTCTTGATATTTACATCAAAACAGTTACTGAATACAAAACGAGGCAAGCGTAAAAAGTATTTAAATTTTAAGTTAAAAATCTTTTAAGAGCATATATTCTGATTTGAAAGAAACCAATCTACTTCTATTTTAAACTCATACACTTTCTTGCGAGTTTCAGTCATGCTATTTATTTTAGACAGTATAATTTTTTTTTATACCATATGTCTTTCGGAATCTAATGCTTTATTTACAAGGAATTTGAAAATTAATTTGAATAGTGACAAAAAAGCAGCAAAAAATATATTGGGTAAAACTTAAGTAAAAATTCTCATGGTATTAAAAATATTTTTGCAACATGAGCAAGTGAAATGACATGTGATTTAAACTAAACCTTAGAAATTTTAACATATATAATAAAAAAGATCATAATATCTAGCTTAACTAAAACAACTTTACCAGTTGTATTGGAAAAAAGCGAATATTTCAGTCTTTGCAAAAATATCAGAATATGAAGCATGTAAACAAGTAATACAAATACGGAATGATTTCTCGAAAACTCGTTAGTCTTTAACTCCACGGGGGTAAAGGAACCATTGCTGTGGATTGCATAAAACAACAATACAATTTTACATTAAATTTATCTGAGTGGAAGTTAAAATACTTATTCGAAAATAACTATCTTACTTTAAAATTTATCATGTTTTAAAGTGGAGATCTAGGTTGTGATAAAAATTGTTCTGTAACACAAAGTTGATGGAATCGTTGCTTTTGTAGAAAGGGCCTGACATCAAGAAAAGTATGATCGAAAACCCTGTCAACTTTCTAGGGAATAACTTCGCCTTTGTCCTTCCAAAATGCATTCTGCCTTTCCATTTTATTTTGTAAACTTTTTCTGCCTTAACACTTTGTATACTACTGTCTTTAAAAAAATTGTTTCTACGTCGATAGTATAAATTTAAAATACTATTTATTAAATATGTATAAAATATTAAATTGAAGAATATGTATGCTTGAAAAATTTCCTGAGAACGATATTTGTCTTATATTTAAGGTAATTTGTCTTGAAGATTATTTCCTTTCATTTCAAATTTTGTCTTCAAAGAACAAAGAAAGTATCATTTAAATCCTTAATCCAACCTCTGTTAAATTTGGCAAACTAGATCTCATTATCATAGAAATATACGAATATTCTATTACGTGCATTTGCATAGCAATGGATTGTGCATGATTAATTTTATAACCGTGTTTATATTAAACGCAGAATTAGAAATCAGAAGTCTCTGAAGAAGAAAAGAAAATCAAAAGTGATCATGATATTTAAATAATGAGGTTCAATGCATAAAAGTAATAAGATTATAAAAGATCATTATTATTTTCTTTTCGTGCGAAATGCAGTTGAATGTTTCCTAGATTCTTTCAAAAGAGAACTGAAACCAGCTTGAAAATTAACTATTCATGTTAATAAAAACTAGAACATTAAATTTTCTAAAGGAGGGTTATGTATTATTTAGCGCTTCACTTTATATTATAAAATAAAAATAATGGAATAACAGGAAAATTCTTTCGTCATAAAATATAATATCGCTTAATATGAGAAGTTGATCATAAAATATTTAATATATGCTGAAAATGCTCTTTGCGAAGCGCATATGACTACATTAGGTAAAATTGAAACAGAAACTGATGTGCAGTTATTTTCATGATTATTATGTGCCAAATACGTAACTGAACGTTAACAG
>BGPR01005144.1:2690-32735 GCA_013235015.1 Araneus ventricosus
TTCTTCTTCTGATGTATTTTTTCTTCTTCTGATGTATTTTTTCTTCTGATGAGACCTTTGTCACCTCATTCTAAATGACATAACTCAAAATCCCACGACATGTTTCTGTACGCTTCTTATGCTTTAATTTTTTAGGGGGACGAGAGCGGTGGGGACGGGAAATTGGAGAGTCATTTTATACGTATTTTTAACGCTGAATTGAATGAAATAAGAGCCAAGTCGATATGAACATTACTTTAAAAGTTATACGGGTTTTTGTTGAGGAAAAGTAATTTTTTTTCGCAATGTATTTTTCATAGCAAATTTATATAATAGAAAGAATAACAACTACAGATCCAAAAGGTTGTACTTAATCATAAAGACTGATAAAAATTATAAAGATCTATCTTTTTGTCACATCTATTTCCTTGGTGTCCATGGTTATTAAGAGATTCCCCTACTACGACATTTAAACAGTATTGTCCGGGAAAATTTGCACAACATGTTTCTCATATATATTATTGGTATGTTAAAAGTGCACAAAAACTAAACGTGGGGTCCCTAATTATCACTTATTTTTCAACGCTGAATCCAATAAAACCAGGTCCAAGTTGATACGGTCATTGCTTTACAAGTTATCTGAATAAAAGTACAATTTCCCTATGTCGAATGCAATCGAAAAATAAAAATACCTAAAGAAAAGGGATCTTTTTTGCGTCTTAAATAATTTTCAATAAACTGCCTTTGTGTAGTGATGAACAATTCATAGACGACTTGCATGAAACAGAATGAGCACGATGTCAAAAGTAAGTGACCAGATAAATGTTTCTAATTAAAAGAGAGAGGTCCAACTTTGCTATTTTGGGTCCAGAGTTCTTTCAGTACGTTAATCTTTAGCGAGTTTATTAGGGCAGAGGGGATGGAGGATTGGAGGGATATTTGTCTCCAATATAGAGGATGATTTCTTATTTCAATACCACAGGACGTTTTATTGGTATCTTAAAAGCGCCTGGTTTTCTGAACAAAACGTGGAAAAGTGAAGAGACCACAATGGAAGGAGACGGCTTTAAAAATACAGGTTTCTATTGCTAAGCGATCGGATAAATTTTTGAGTGGAACTTCAAGTGACATGGTAATAGAACGGTGGCTTATTAGGGACGATCATATGGTGAGGACGTGAACTAACCCGGAACGCCATTGCGGAGATTTCCACGCCGTATATTTATCATTTTTATTTTTTAGTCTCCATGAATTTACGAGGATTTGTACGAGGATAACTGCACGCCGATCCATTTGCAAGCAATTTTATTACCATCCGCACTCTCTATACAAGATGCCCTCTTAAATAAGTGTCACCCCTCCCCTTAGCTTCAGAACGACGGCAGCTATGGTCATGAAAGTATAGTGTCTAGCTCTATAAAACCTTTATGCTCTATGCGATGAAACTACTTACAGCGCCACCTGGTGGCAAACTCTAGAGTTAGCGTTCCTATCTCGAAAACGGTACAGAATAGAGGGAGAATGTCAATTACGAAGTTGTAGAGAGTTATCGATTTAATTCAAAAAGATACCTTGTGCATATTAATACTAAGAACAGAGCGCTTAAAATGCACATTTGATATTTTTCGTTTTCCGAAACTGTGACGTCACAAAACAAGTTAAAAAGAGAAAAAACAATTAGTTATCACAAAATACCTTTATTTTAGGTGTTTAAAGTGCTCTCCGTCAACTACAGTACAGATTTGAGCCCTTGTTTGAGTTTCTCTTTCACACGTTTTAGCACAATAGTTGGTGTGCTGCAAAAACAATAATAATACATCAACGAAAGTCCTGCAATACTGGTGGAAAGGTCCCATGCACCTGCTGTTTGAGTTCTTCCCACAGGAAAAAGTATATTGGGATCATTTTTTTTGGTCCGGAAAATAACGTTTTCTCCTTTTTGGCATATCTTGTGACTCACAATTCCGTAAATCTCGAACAATCAAGTGCGCATTTTAAGAATTCTTTTCTTAGTCTTAATGTGCACAAGGTGTCTTTTTGTATTAAATCGATAACGCTCTACAACTTTGCAACTGACATTCTCCCTCTATTCTGTACCGTTTTCGAGATAGGAATGCTAACTCTGGAGTTTGGGCGCTGTAAGTAGTTTCATCGCATAGCGCATAGACGTTTTACTATACCTAGACACTACTTTCATGACTATAGCTGCCCTCGTTCTGAAGTTAAGGGGGATGGCCCTTATTTAAGTGGGTACCCTGTATATGCCTACCGAGCTGCGGTGGCCTGGTGTCGGCTTCCGGACTCGATTCCACTGCTGTTAAATCTGACGTTCAAGGTCAAGCGCCTCCTTGCCTTGCATCGGCAAGAAGAGATGACCATTATGATGCATGAATTTAATCATATTGCAAATTTTCTGCCTTGGAAGAGAATTAGAAGCTAAGCTTTTCAACCATTCCTGCAAAACGCGTATGCCAAGACAAAGTGAGGCGCAGTGCAGTGCTGCGCCTATTTCTCCGCAGCTGCTATTGATGAAGCCGAACCAGTGCAGACAGGCTGGTCAAGGTCCATGTTCGAAATCTACTAGGAAGATCGCAGGCTTGGTGACCAGCATCGCCTTGATTCTATAGGTTCTGCCACTCTTGCAGTAATTCATTTCGCGGGGCAGTTTTGATGAAAGATTTGGGAAGTTGGTTTGAAGGGTAGTGTTTTCCGCGCTTTGCTGAAGCTTTGACCAGTTGGTCAACTTTCTCGTTTCCTTCATGGCTGGCATGCGCTTTCATCTGTGTTATCTTGACGTTTGGATATGATAAGAGGGCCTGGAATATTTTTCTGGCTGTGCGATCGGTGCTTTTAGTGTTTTATGCCTCTAGGACAGAGGTTCTCAACCTGTGGTACGCGTACCCCTAGGGGTACGCGAAATCAAAGTCGGTAATGGCGGACACAAGAAAATATAAAGGATTAAAAAAGTTACAGTATTTTGTTTTTCCTTTTCTCTGTGGTTTTCCTAAGTTCGTGTGAAAAGTAAAAGTAAAAGTTTTGCTAGTCTAACCTACGCTCAAAATAAGAAAAAAGAAAGCAAAAGAAAACTTGGTAAATGATTGATATTTTGTCTTCACCAGCCCCGATTATGCATGAATCATCACACTGGTGGCTAGCCAGTGTGGTATGCTTTTTATTTTTGTTCTTCTAGTTAAGGCTTATCGAGAACAATCCGGAATCCTCTCTAAGATTTTTGTTTTTACGTTTTTATTAAAAGCATGAATAAGCGCAGACATCATTAATTGCTCGATTGGGATGCATAATGAATAACGACTGTTCTTATAAATCAAGCTTTGAGCTTTTATGGGTGCTCAATTCTATTGGTTTGTGGCACAAAACTGGTGTTTGTAGGCTATGCGTGCTCAATTTGAAGTGCTTATCTTTAGAGTGACTTCAGTTCGATATTGTTTGATTTCTCAAAATGGGCAAGTGGTTGAAAACTGGAGATCGGCATCTAGAACTGAAATTCGAACCACCGATTTGGCAGCTATGGAGATAACTGTGTATCACCAAGATGATAATCATGAAGTGCAAAGGCCGACTGATTGGCCTGTTCAGGTAAGAAATAAAATTGATTTGTTAAAAAAATAAACTCAAAATATCAGTGCGTCTCCGAAGAAGAGAAAATATTCTACGGGCGATGAAGATTGTCAAAAACCACTCCGCTTTGTTTGTGGAGAGATATAAAATGGCAGCATGAAAACATCTTTACTAATGCGCCATTTAGCAGCTAATTCAACTAACACCCGATTGTTCAAATCTTTGTGTGGAGACATAGGCAGCCTACATATTACGTTACTTTTGCACACAGAAGTGAGATGGCTTTCGCGACGAAATGTACTCGCAAGATTGTTTGAACTGAGACAAATGAAGTTCATATGTTCTTTAAAGACCACCCTTTTACGTTGAGCTCTAAATTTTATGAAATTGAATGGTTGCAGCAGCTTGCGTACTTATCTGACATTTTTTTCAGAAATAAATAAACTTAATTTAGGATTACAGAACCATTCCATAACCATTTTCAAGGTAACTAACAAAATCGAGTCTATGATTAAGAAGCTGAATTTTTGGGAATCCTGTATTTAAAAAAAACAGTCTGAAGTTTTTGAGACACTTCACAGCTTTTTATCTGAGAACGAACTTAAATTAACAAAATATGTAAAACCTAGTATAATAGCACATTTAAAAGGATATAAGTTGTCATTCAGACAATATTTTCCGAACCGCAGTGATGCAGATATGTGAATTTTAAATCCATTCAATGAAACGTTTTTTCGAAAAGCTGAAAAATTAACAATTTCTGAAAAAGAAAAATTAATTGAACTTTCCAATGATTCTTCATTAGAATCTGAATTAAAAAAAAAAGAAATTTGATTGGCTTCTGGGTAGCAGTGAAAGAAGAGTTCCAAGAACTTGGTGTTAAAGCAATAAAATATTTAATACCTTTCACGAACACAGAACTTGTGGAAAGAGCATTCTCGTCTTATACATATATTAAGAATAAATATCGAAATAAGCTTGACGCAGTTCCAGACATGAGATTATAGCTTACTTCATTTGAACCCAATTTTATAAAACTCAGCTCCGAAACAAGCTCAACGATTGCATTGAAATTTTCTTGCACTTGAATTACGAAGTGTAATTTTTAGCTAACCTTATAATTTAATGTGAAATTATTACAATACTGTTTTTATTTGTTTTGCCGTTTAACTAATACTATTTTAAAATTGGAATAAAATATAAAATTAAAAATAACTCCTGCAAATGTCATTAATTCGCGTTATTTGACTCTTAAGCTTACCTAAGCCCCAGGGGTGTAGTGGAGCCGGAACACTGCTTTTTTACCGAGAGAAATAAATGAGGGGAAAAAAGTGGCGAGAACATCCTTAAAACAGCGCGATTTTTGTCACCCAGGTTAGAGCGTTCCGGTAGCGATTATTTTGCGACTACGCCACTGCTAAGTACTTAACATTATTGATAAAAACTTCTTTGCATAGACGGATGATGGGGGTATGACAGTAAGGGGTACGCGAAAATGAAAAGTCTAATCAAGGGGTACGCGAGGGAAAAAAGGTTGAGAACCCCTGCTCTAGGATACTAACTCTATTTCGCTGGTACGGCGTGAAAGTTTGGAGAAGGGGTGCCATTTCGAATACTGTCTTCATCGTCTAACCTCGACTCAAAATTAAGGGGTTCGGCCCAAAATAGCCATCGCGTTTCTTCAAAACGGGAAGTTGAGACTCTGTTTGAATGCATTTTGGATATTTGTGTATTAATATTAACCCCTATTATTTATTTTAATGGCTTTAACTGCATATTTTAGTTCATGTTTGATTCTAACTGGCAACAGCATTCGTGTTCATTTTGTGTTGATACAAATGGCAACAGTTTTATGCCGAGACAAAGATGATCCGGTCGCAGGCTGGTGTTCTATTGTGTTTTGGTATGTTTCAATTGACAAAATAAAGTTGTGTTTTCGAATTGAAGCTCGTTCTTTAGTCCGAGTCGACTACTCTGTATGCCTTCCGTGTGTAGCACCTTTTGCAAACTTACTGGAATACTTGACACACCGTCCACTTGTGTTGATATCGCATGCGTAGTCGCCTCACTAGTGCTACTGTGATTCCTTGAAAATAAAAATTGGCGACATGGCGTCCTTCTCAGAACGTTTGGAATTCGGTCAAATCTCAAGATCGCTTTCTAAATTTATCTGCTCTGCTTAATAAGCAGTAGCAACTCTGAAAATCACAATGCATTGAGTTGTTTTTTTTAAATGAAAGATAGCAGAAAGTTCTTTAAAATTATCATTGAAACAATCCACAATAAATAAAATTTGAACGAACGCATCCCCAAAGAGCATGACTTTCTAAAATAAGGAAGACCCTTATGTTTTCATTCTGGAATATTTTAAAAGTCTGTGCCGTTTGAGGATTATCCTCAAAGAATGACCCTAAACACTGACGCACGGAGCGAGTTTGCTTTGATAAAAATCAAGGAAACGAGTGAGATCAGTATCAAAATCGGCGCGCACATGATTGAGGTAAACGGAATTGAATATTACACTGTCGAAATTTTGCCAATACGTGTTTCGTGCAGAAACGCTGTTTGCTAAGGAGATCTCTAGTTTGCATTAGAGCGATGTCAAAGTTGAGAAAGTTTAAGTTCGATTATCAGGAAGAAAAAACCGTTTATTACCTAAAAGAAAATTATCCTCTCTCTCTTGCACACACGCGCACAATAATTTAGCGTGCATCGTATCAGGACCTTTCATGAGTTTGAAACGTGATTAAATTGGTCTCGGTGACAAAGAATTTTCAACCAAACAAGGAAACGTCTGGCTGAGTACTTTATCAAATATCTTTTGTAATATCCGGAAACAGAACATTTAATAAAGTATCACCCACACATCTTGCATCTTTTTACACACTTTGGTATAACATCACTTATTTGCTGAATTGTCTTTCGGGATGTATTCTGTGCTAATGATCTAAGTTCTTCGTTTTGTTTACATTTTATAGTTCTTAATTTTAAAAAATTGTATGCGAACAGGGGCACTGTAATATGCATAGGCACTGAAAGACCTCCAACTTTTTTTCTGTGTATAAATATTGTTACGAACATGTAAAGTCTCTTTCCTGCAATGTTAGTCTTATGTTTGTAAAGAGACATTTACAGAGCTTCTTATCGGGGAATTGAAGTCAACGATCCCCGACCTTGGCGACAAAATAAATGTCCTCAAAGGCATTAGAATTTTCACGATATCTCTATTAGGAGCGGAGATATACAGAATTTGCTAGATGATTCTATGTGACGTCACATCCTGTCAGAAAAGGTATAAAATCCCGGAGTTGCTAAGATAAGAAACTAGTCTTTGAACGTCGTCGGAGTTCGAAGAATCTTGTTCGCATTACGAGCTGGTCAGCTCTTAGACGCTGAGCGCTTTGTTCGTGCTATTGCTGTTATTATTAATGAATTGCTGTCTGTTTGTGTTGTTAATCTGTGCAAGTGCTGTGTTTCTCTGTTACCTGCGCTTCGTGTTTTCTGGAATATTCGCGAATAAAGTGTTATTCTCCGTTATCCTGCTTGTTGGACTGTTTTCACCCCACACACATCGGACGATTTTTGTAACAATATAATCACTAATTTGTTTAATTTTGCGAGTATTATTTAAATCCATCTACAAGCTAACGCGATTCCTTTTAGAACTTTCAGTCTTGGGGAGAAACGCAGTGTAACATGTCGTGCCTCCCTTCGAAGAGAGAGAGAGAACATTTCTTAAAGAGAGCCAGAAGAGGTAGCTCTACCAACCGGGCAAGGCAACAATATGGCGCCCCCCACATATCTAACGTATTTTTTTAAATTTTATAATACCCATATTATAAATATCAAACAAAATTATAGTGAAAAATTTGCATATTTTACTTGTAAATACTATTAAATACTACTATGATGAGAAGTTTTAAACTTCAGATATATTTAAGATTATACAGAGGTCATTGAAGCAAACACAATATATTCAATAAATTCATGAAAAAACATGACTTTATTTCATAATTTTATTACACCACATTTTTCTTTATACTCCCGGTTTGGCGCCATTCCGGAATTTGGCGCCACGGGCAGTTGCCCGGTTTTTCCGGGCTTCGAGCCGCCCCTGAAGAGAGCACTACGATTACGAAGAGTACCTGTAGAAAATACAGCAGCTTTTTTCCTCTTAGAGAAGTTAGAAGCGGACTTTTAAGTGTTTTACCACTGCAAAAATTTTTTCGGCTAACCTCAAATTTGAATATGAATAAAAAATGAAGGGTAATTAATGATAAATATTATCCTCCATTAAATTTTTAATTAATAAAAAATCAATTTAAAAATATTGAACTAAATTTTTTTTTCGCAAACAAATATGAAAGTAACATCTCTACATACGTATTTGTTTTAACCTCATTTTTTTATTGTTCAGCCGCAGTTGAGTAAACGAAAGTAACGAATGCAAGAAAAATAATCGAATCAAAATATTTTGAAGTTTGTTTTTTAATTAAAATTAATTAAAAATTAATAATCGCTTACAGTTTATCTATTAATTTAATATATATCAAGTCAGAAATATAATCCTTATTTTTTATTTCCTGATAAATAAATTGTTCAAAATGAATTAGAAAAGGCAACATTTGAATTATATCGAAAGGTATCAATAGATAAATGCATCAATAGATAATGCATCAATAGATAATGCATCAATAGATAATGCATCAATAGATAGGCTACAACACACGCAGAGCTACAGTGAATGACCGGCCACTGTTTGTGAACATAAAATGATTGCCTAAAATTAATTTCCTTTAGACGAAAAAGAATCCATTATATTATTTAATCATTTAGAAATTCTTCCGCGTTTCTGTCGATTTCTTTGATAAATGTTAGGGAAGAATATACAAGATTGACCAGAAATTTTGGAACGTTTTTTCCTTACCGCATGAAATCATGCCGCAATTTAAATACTTTGCTGCTAAATTCAATTAAGATATATTTTAATAGTTCAAGTTGCTAATATCTTTCCTTGTAAAAGCAAGAATATAAGGAAAATTTATTTAAAAAGGAACTTAACGTCCTTATGTAAAACGAACATTTTTTTTTCTTTTTACCTTACAAAGCCATTTTTCTTTGGTGTCAGTTTAATTACAGTATCGAATATCGTGTTTAATAGATTATTCAATTTATCGAAAAAAAGGATCAAGGTATTAAAAGCAGGAGTTTTATTTTTTGCGTGCCTCACTGAATTCAATCTAAGTAAGATCTTAATATAAATAAAAGTCATTGTGGCTATGTATATGGTTATATGTATGTTACAAAAGTATTTCTGTTTGTGTACTGTGAAAACATACCAAAAAGCAGGATAATGGAGAACGAAGCTTTATTCTAGAATATTCCGGAAAACATGAAACACAGGGAACAGGAAAACACAGCACTTGCACAAATTAACAACACCAGCAGGTAGAAAATCACTAACTATAACAGCAATAGCATGAACAATAACGCTCAGCGTCTAACAGTTGAATAACTCGCAAAGCGAACAAGGCTCCAAAGAGATTCTTCGAACTCCCAAGACGTTCAAAGACGATTGTCTCATCTCAGCAATTGCGGGCTTTTATACCTTTCCTGACATGATGTGACGTCATATAGAATCATCTAGTAAATTCTGTATATCTCCGCCCCTAATAGAGATATTGGGAAAATTCTAGTATTTTGGGGCTCCAAAGTCGACAAGTTTGTAGCCAAGGTCGGCGGTCGTTGGCCTCCATCCCTTGACAGGTAGTTAGAACCTCTGTAAATGTCTCTTTCCAGCCATAAGACTAGCATTGTGGGAAAACGACATTACGTGTTCGTAATAGTATGTATGTTCCACATCTCCTTCTAAACCACAAGACCGATTTTAATCAAACTTTGCATACTTGTTATTTAGGACAAGAGGAAGAATATTGCCAACTTTTTAAAGTGCAAAACTTTTTTGTGTTTTTTATCGGTTTTAAAAGAATAATAAAGTTTATTTAATTAGATTAAAAAATTACTGCTGTTAAAAAAATCTCCTGTCATCTTTGCTTGCGTCTTCTAAGAAGTAATAAAGAAGTGAGAACAAGAATACATACGAAGAACTGTTGCTATAACACATTAACAGTATTCTAGAAGAACACTAAAGAAAAGTTTAAAAGCAAACGATTCATAATTTATATAAGGAATAACTACTGATCTGGTTTATTTTAACACTTTTTATTGATGAAAAATTAATTATTTTATTAATTGTGCCAAACATTCGTTAAGACCTTTATTATACTTCAATATTTGGGAACAAAATTTGAAGTACTTATATAACAAATATTAATAACTTATGGAGAAAATTAGCTATTGGCGGTTTTTAAAAATCGTCTGGTTCCATTGATATTCTCATTTTAATTTAAAAAAAACATTTCAGACGATAAAAGAATTTTCTGTATTATAATTTTCTACACAAAAGTAGTTTTTACATTAAAAATATTAGACATAAAAGCATTTTAATCCCAAGCAAAGACGGGCATAACAGCTAGTATGCAAATAAAAGCAATTTGTGTCAAATAAGAAATATGCATCCAGCCTTTAACAGAACTTCACAACAATGACAATTCAGACTGTATTAATTTCATACAAATTTAAAAATGTTTCTGTGAACTTACGTTTATACCTAGAAACAGTGATAAGAATATTTTGTTAGTGTAATTATATTTTGTAAAAATTCCCACGCTTTTGTGAAGATTCCGAATAATGAAGCTTCTTTGATGCTCGATAATTTTAGTTTTTAGAGCGCAATATTTTTTGTTTAATTTTGAGATTTCAGTTGGATATTTATCCAAAATTTATAATTTGCGATGTTCTTCAAAAGTTAACATTACAGTCAAAATTTAAAATTTGCGACGAAATTTATGGTGGGTTTTGGAGTTTTTTCTGGATCGATATATTAATATATTAATTAATTAATATATTTAATTAATTAAGTGATATAATTAAGAAATTTCATTTATAATTTGATTGAAGATATTATATGAAAGATGATTGAAGATATTATATGAAAGATGATTGAATGCTCTACAAGATAGAAATTAGAAATTCAAAAATTAAGTTAAAAATTATAAAAAAGTAAACATTAATAAAACATTAATAAAAATGACAACAATACACCTTTTATGCGCGCTAACGCAGCAGCATTAAGTGATTTCATCATCAGAATATTCCAAGAATTTTATAAACAGAAATAAACGTATTTACAAACAGAAATTATCAAATAATTAAAACACAAATAAGAAAATTAGAAATAAAAAAAAATACAATTAGAATGAAAGCAAAAAGGAAGAAAATTGGAAAAGAACTAAAATGGCGAATCTTCCTCAGAGGCCACAAGCCATTGTAGTTCTAAAACAGGACAGAATTTTCTGAATAAAGGAATGACCATTAGTCAAAAATTACTCCTTTATGTGGCCTGAATTTTGTCCAACATCTGAAAATAGGATAAATGGAAAAAAGAAAAAACTTAACAGATACCTTTACAACAGAAACAATAATGAGACAGAAACCAAAATGCAAAAAGTCACCCTCTTTCAAAACAGACGCTCTAGACAAAGAAAGCCAAATAACATCTAGAAGCAAGCCCATAGCTCCATCTATATGGAAGAATTCGAACTATTCTCCAGAAGAACAGAAATTCTTAAAACTATTTTTTAATAATTTATTAACTTTTGGGAAATAACCAGGTTATCCGTTATCTTTTAATATATTTTTTAAATTATCTAAACAATTATCTTATTAAAATTAATAAGATAATTGATTTAATTTTTTAAATTATCTTAACAAAAGTATATTGGTTATTACAAATATTTTTAATCCTATTAATTTGAGAAAATATAGAATTTTTAAAAATTTTAAACTAAAGACATGCATGAAAATTGCAGAGTGTAATAGCTTTGAACTTAAAATCTTTTCGTTTATCATAAATTCCGACAGAGACGACAAGATAGTGTATTTTAATTTTTGATTTTTGCGTATTTTCAGATCATTAGAATGGAATGTAAGGTAGACAAAACTGAGCATTTTCGACATCATTTGCTTTTTTCATTTAATCGAACTGTTACGACCGCCGAAGCCACTCTTGAGATTTGTGCTCTGTATGGAGGGAAAGCAATGGCTCAAAGTATTGCTCATCATTGGTTCTCGCGCTTAAAAAAGAAGGGGGAAAAATGAGGAGCGATACGAACCAATTTCATCAAAACGACCAAAGGAATTAAAAAAATAAATTAGAAAATTTAAAATAAATTTGGAAAAAGCTCATAAATTATTACTCAACCCAATACATCCCGATTCGTTCTCTTAATGCGAATGAAAAAAAAAAGCTAAGAGACCTTTAACAAGTATAAGAGGGAGCCACGCATGCGCAGATATATTCCTGTTTAAGGATCTGTGCTTTGCGGTTCTTACTCATTGGTTTCTATTTGCTTAGCAGTTCACTCGATGTCTTAATTGAAGTAACTGAATGCTAATTAATTAAAAACTCATTCCGATGTGATTTAACCAAACATTGTAAATCTTTCATCAAAACGGAAACATTAAAAAAAGTTGACTTTCGTGCAGCGCGTTCCTGTATAACGCGACGAAAATATTTTGACTAGTTCTCATACAGCGCGATGGGCAGTCCCGTGTCACGCGCAAGATAAATTTGACATTTTATTCATGGTTTTTGCTTAGAAATGCAAACGTATAATACACTTTCTTGTTTATACACGAATGGTGAAGCTGAATGTTTAAAAAAACAGTCACATCTCACTAGTAATATGCGCAGTTCCAAATGTTTGAAGCTACAGAAATTTGTCCGCTGATGCGCGTCTCTTAAGCGGAACAATCACGAGGACGCCATTCCACTCCATTTGGAGCGCCCTGCACCAAAACCCGTCATCAATGCGAATGTCCGATGAGAATTGTGGTAGAAACGTTTGGAAATCCAACGTCGTTCGTTTTCCATTTGGCGCATTCACTCATATAACTGAAATACGATCCTGGAGAAGGGGAGCGAGCCTCTCTCACAAAAGCGAGAACCACAAAATCGGGAAGGGGTCTTGTTTTGAAGGCGGGATCGCAGCGAGTCTTCGTGAATGGCCCACTTAGATGGAGAAGTGAAAACTGTTAGAGACAAGTAGCTTGACTTATAATCTTGTTAGGAAAAGGCTGCTGCTAGATGCTAAGTGTTAGGCACAGGAAGCGAGTTTGCCAACATCACTTGTTAGTCTCGTAAGGTAGAGACAGGCAGCTTGAGTAACACTAGTTATGAAGAGCTGCTGGATAATAAGCTAAAGGCGTCCTGGCTTATTGCATGCAGTGGAATTTCTATGAGATAGAGCATTTGAGAAATGACGAATCGTATAAGTTAAAAGAGACATTCATTTAGACGACCACATTTAAGAACATATTTACAGATCACATTTCCATTTAACAAGGTTGATACTCATCCTACATCTTATACGTACAGCAACAGCTTACATGGCACTGAGGTCTCTCCGAGGACAAAATGCGTAGAGGACCTACAGACCGTACCTCCTTCTTTTTCTTCTAAATGACACAGTAGAGACAAGTATATATACTCTGCTAATAATCAGATCTACATATCAGCTGCTGGAATCGGATAGACAACGTCATACGATTCCGATGACATAGCTGCTAAATATGGATGTCAAGTGAAGTGATTAGTTTAAAGAAATGACGTGAAAATCTTAAAGAAAGAATGCTTCGAATCTTAGAGTAAAGGTACGAGAGACAATTTAGAAAAGATGCAAGCTTCGTAGCTTAAAATGCAGAATTTCCTAACACTAAGTTAAGTCAGCACTTCCACCTCTCTGATTGGGGCCCAGAAGAAGAGAGCCAACTTGTGACGTGCGCCCCAGACACATAGTAAAGACAAGTATATGTACTCTGCTAACATTCAGTAGACCTAGATATCAGGTGCGGCTATCGTATAGACAGTCACACGATTCCTATTAAATGGCTGTGAATTTCGATGTCAAGTGAAGTGCAACGATGAAAGCAATGACGCAAAACCTCGAGGAAAGAATGCTTCGAATCGTATAGTAACCAGCGGGAGTGGTCTCCCCTAAACTTTCTCGTATACTTCTCAAAAATTTGTCATTTCCCCTCCCCCTGCGTGGATAAAAAATTAAAACCTACTGTAACCTAGAATGCAATGACTATTGGAAGGTTTTTCATTGTAGATTATGGCGATTGTAAAACATTTAGGTGAAGAATCAAATTCAAAGAGATGCGTATACATTAAAACTTAGCCATATTTATTTTCCAGCGAGCTCCGCTAATGTATGCACATAGATTAATTGCTTCCAGTACGCAAGTAAAAACTAGGTAAAGAATCAATTTCAAAGAGATGCTTACCGATTTTCCGCTCTTGGACGACTCAAGGACAAACTGACGTAATTCGCTCCATAGCTTTCGCATGCACAGAAGATTGTTTTCAGTACTCATGCGCGTGGAGAAAGGATTTTTTTCAAAAGTAAATTATACAGACCGACAGCCAACCAACCCTTTGACGGATTTGGCCCAAAATCTTATACGGACCTACATTCATGACGATAAAACTGTGTACCAAATTTTATCCATCTATCTATTCAAGTTTTTGAGTTATAGTGTTCGCATGACCGCGGACATACAGACAGACAGACTTCCCGTTGACGGATTTCGTCCAAGATTTGATAGAAACCTGCAAATTATGTTTAAAGACCACATACCACATGTCATCCCCGTAGCTCTAATAGTTTTCGAGTTATCGTGTTCACAGACAGACATTATTCCAAAATTGTGTTTTTCGGACTCGGGGAGGTCTAAAACGTGGAGATTCGTCAAAATCTCGAGTTCGAATTTTTTGATGATTACAATACTTTCTCTTTGTATACTTCGTATGCGAGAAAGTAAAAAAGCGATGCAAACATTATCGCTTCGGAGCGCTGTATTTCCACCGTGAAAACCCTGTCTTGTAGCTTTCAGCAATATGCGTGCGGCATTACTGCCGTCAGCAAAAACTGTAATATTTATGTCTCACACCTAAGCCCGGAATAAGTATCTTCTTGGGCTGGAATGACTACGCACCTACCACTGTTGTTGATTTCCAGAAAGAGAATAAGGTGCTGTGCAAGCAGACTGGTTTGGTAAGACCAGAAAGATAATCAATCCACTACGTCGGCAAAAAAAATAATAGGGGCATTTAGGGGTCTATTTTAGTACCCCCGGTTGGGAGTTGGGTTCCGTTGTTAACGTGCGGAACGTGAGTTGTACGAGAGTCCCTATACTTCTTTAATTCCAAAAAAAAAACCCCAACAATGTTGCCCCCTCCCCCTCCGCCTAGTGGTCTCGAAGTTTCGATGTCGTGTCGCTTTCTCCTTCAGATTTAGTTTAGTTCAGTTATATTAGCGTCCCGTTTTGAAGCAACGCGAAGGCTATTTTGGGACGGACCTCTTAATTTTGAACCTCGGCCAGATGACCAGGACGAAACCTGAGGTGACATCCCCTCTCCAAACTTCCGCGCCACACCAGTGGTTCTCCTTCAGGAGAGTGACCAGTTGAACGGAACGGCTTTCTTCGGTCGCAGAGAGATGTGTCTCTTGCAGCAGGACGGCACGTGATGTTTGTTTGATTTGATTTATTCAGATGAACACGTTGTCGCTCCCTCTGAAATCGGTGATGGACGGCAAAAGCAACTTTTTCTTCGTTAATTATTTGTTTCTCGGGGAGTTCCATGAATATTTATAACTTACAGAATAAAATTATTATTTTTTCGAACAAATTTTTCTAAAAATGGCGGACGTCTACAGCCGTCATTTGTTTTTAATATCTCGATTTCGCTGATGCACAATAGACGGCTCTAGACGTCTTGGTAGCTGTGAAGACTAAAACGATCATTTTATTTTTCGAATAATTTAACAAAAAGAAAAAAAAAATTTTTGGAAACCAATACAATTTTATTTTTCTCATTAATTCAGTTAATTTGAATTCATTTGGATTTTTCTGTAATACAAAATTAAAAAATTCAAGAATAAAAACTTATAGTAGCGTAACAAAAATTTAGAGACACAAAATTCAATTTTGAGAAACATTTGTTGTTTGAGAAAAGCACTTAATGATAAATATTTCATCATTCATTCTTGCCAGAACAAAGAAGACCTTCAAAGGAATGTATATTGAACACTGATATACATATTAATAATTTATTTATAATACTAAGAATATAGGAAGGCAAAAGCCGTCATTTTCATCTACAATCCCAAGCATTGGACGTCTATTGACGTCATTTACGCCAGCGTGTTTGTTCAAAACAGCCTGAACTACCCTCTACCACGTGACTTTCTGACTTTCCATCAAGACCGGACTTGCTCTTCCAGAGGGCGTTTCGGCTGACCTCGAAACTGAAACTAAATCTCTTGATGTGAAACTGAATCTTACGCCGTTACTGTACTCTTCTAATCTTTTGCTTCTAACTTCATGTATCTGTGTTAGTTCTGTGTTGTGAGTTATGTGTAATTCAGTCAATATAATGCTTTTTCTATTTGAAAGCACGGTTCAGCGTGTCTTATTCCGTCGTGCGTGTTTCAATCGAATGGATTAACAAAGTTTATTGCAGATTCGGCGCACGCTCTCCCCGGGTCGACAGAAAAGGTAGGATCTTGTTGATGTTCAATTTGCTTTGAATAAATTCTTACCAATTCTGAATAAAAATAAGATTAATTTCTTGACAGTGTTAACGTCCCCTCTGCAAGTTACACGAGTGCTGTTTCGCGACGGGTCTCTTAATTTGGAACAGCGGCGAGACCGCCCTCTTCACACTTCCACGCCATACCAGAAAATGCACGAGAGGAAACATTCCATTCTAAAGCGGGCCATTCCCATCTAATCCAAAATTGAATTTTTTCAACACGGGAAGGAAAAAGCAATCGTCAAGGTCGAAAACTTATGAAATTTGGAACAAATTATTCGAATCGATGGAATTTCAACGAACTCAAAATCCAACACTTCATGCGCCGATTCCAATTTGGAGCCGCGAGCGAGGGTAGCTGCAAGATCAAAAGGGTCTGCCTAGATTGAGATCTCGCGACGAGGCTAAAAAATCGGAAATCCACTGAGTGTGTGGGGGATTAATAGGGGAGATCGAAGAGCGGCGGTAGCGGCAAGATCAAAGGGTCTACCTAGATTGAGACCTCGCGACGAGGCTAAAAAACCGGAAATCCGCTAAGTGTGTGGGGGATTAATAGGGGAGGGATCGAAGAGCGGCGGTAGAGGGGAGCGATCTTTTCCTCCCCCTACCGCCGCTTGTGGTATCACACTTTGGAGCCTCAAGTGAATGACGTACCTGATTTTTCGACTTGAATTGGTGGGAAAAACCAGTCTTGGGACAAATGGAATGGAGTGCAGATGAATTGCCGGCTTATGTCGTATCTCATCTTACTGTTGCTCAGAGCTCCTTTTCTCAAATCTTAATTTCCAATATTTTCTGGCTATCAAGGGTAGCTCGTTTTTTGACATCCTCAAAGATTAATAACAATCTTTTTTCCTGTTCTTCTCAGTGAGTTAATTTCCCCCCCCCCGCTCATCTTTTTCTTATCTTTTATTGCATCTTCTCGTGCATCAACATTCTTTCCGTCAACCCAGCTTCTGAAATACGTCTGATTACATCACGTTCAGGGTCACTCTTGAAACGTTCCGTTGCAAACAATACCGAAGGCTGTAGGATTTTAAACGTCAAACTTGGTACGATAATTTCATTCTCTTATTTTATAACTTTCGGACAAATTAAAGTTCCTTTTCATCGTTACAGAGCACCTGCATCTATTCCGTATCCTTAGAATTTATAGGTCTCCATCTCTATTTTCTGAAATCTTTCAATTTCTTTATACTATTGTGTTAAACTCATTTTAATCCAACAGTGTTAGCAAAGAACAATAGTGATATTTATAAACTGCGAAACTCCTGAGTGTTTTGGTAGATGAATCTTTTGCACCGTGATTAGGACCGACAATTTCAAACGCCACACTATGTGTTTTATAGGGCCGCATTTCCACATTTCTGCGCCCTAGGCCAAAACATATTCTGCGCCCCCTCTCAAAAAAAGTTAAGATATAATTTTCAATAGTTTATCGTTGAAAAATATAATCGCTTAACACATTCTTTATAACCTTTGAACCACATTCAATTTCTTAATTCAAAATTGGATTACTTATTAAATGACACAACATTAACAGCCGCTAAAATACTTCATCGAATTTCACGAAATCGTCTGAAATAGCTATTAGAACTTCTTTATTCGAGCTCTTGCCCGTGAATAGACTTGAAGTGGCATTGAAGTGGACATGCATTATTGAATCAATTTCAATGCAAAGAAGTGCGAGGGCAAGAAACTTGAAGGAACACAGAAGACAAAAAGAAAATGCATCGCTCATAATGCTTAATGTAATGAATGTAAATTTCAAAAACATCATTTTATCATCATATATTTTTGAAAATAACACTGAAAAAATGTGTACATATTTGGTTGTTATTTCTTCTACACATGCGTCCTTGGCCATGCTTAGTAGGGTGGATCGAAAATTCAAAGTATTGATAAAATAATCGGCATAGGGTGCAAAAGTTGTCTTTTAAGTGTACTAGCATATATGCAAAATTTTTTCAACTTTGTTTAATATCTTCCGGTGCCCCAAAACGCTTAAATATTTGCAAAAAAACATTTTTTATGCAAATTTCGAATCAAAAATCAAAAATTAAAAATGTATTAAAGAAACGATTTTACAAGGAGAAACGTAGAGGAGAGGTCGAAGGAATGATAAAAAATACCAACAAAAATTGGAAAATTATCGTACTGAAAAAATATCGTGTTTGTTCGATATCACATTTTGTCAGTGTACAAATTTCGATACATGTAAATTTCAAAAAGATATGAACATTCCACTTGCTGAGCGATTGTTTATAAAAGATCGAATATTAGAAAGGAAAATGGTTATTGGAGAAGTGGAAGTAATTGCTAATGAAAAAAAGAGAAAAGAAAACAGATGGAAGACAAAAGAATAAAACGTAAAATGGTTAAAACTGATGCTGCTCATGCTCAATCAAAGGAGCTGCTTGAGCTCAACACTATGTCTTCGTCCTTGTATACAGATACGGATGTAATTACCTTGGAATATCAATCATAAAATCGTTTAGATTTCCTTATCTTAGCAATGGAATGTGATCTATACGGAGTTTCAGATAGAACAGCTACTTTATTTGCCAGTGTTGTTCTACAAGACATTGGAATTGTACACGAAGGCGAGGCTTCGCATGTGGTAGATCGCAATAAAATTCGTAGACAGCGTAAAAAGCTTTAAAATGCAGTTGCAAAGTGTCTTGGTCTCTTTTAACCGGATTATATTTCGATGGGAGGAAGGACAACACAAAAGTGCTAATTAAGAAGGACACAAGGTACTACCCAAAGACCACGAAAGAGGAGCATTACACTCTTGTAAACAACCTACCTGTGTATATCGGACATGTGTACTGCTTCCACAGGAGGAGCTAAAGTCATAAAAGAAGCAATGCTCAATTTTTTGGAACACATAATATGCGATTAAATGGGATAACAGTAATTGGATGCGATGGAACAAATGTTAATACTGGGCACAAGGGAGGTATTATTCTCTTGATGGAACTGGCCTCAATAGACCATTACAATAGTGAATTTGTTTGCTTCAAACAAATGAGTTACCCCTCCGTCATCTACTAAATTCTTTGGATGGGCAACAGCTGGTCCTAAAGAATTTTGTCGACCACTTGGTAAAGCAATCAAAACCTAGCTCCTTTTTCTTCAATAAATGTGGAGAATATGCCACATAATGTAGATAGAATGGTTCTCAGCAATGATCAGCAATATCTAAATGATATTTGCCTAGCGATATCACGCGGTGAATGTTATTCTGACCTGGCATTAAGAAAGCCTGATCCAGTTGTTCACTCAAGGTGGCTAACAATTGCAGGTAGAATTTTAAGGTTGTATGTGGTCACAGAAAAACCATCTGACAATGTTATTTTTCTTGCAACATATATTATGAAGTTATATGCAACCTGCATGGTTCCATGTCAAGACAAAGCCCTCCATAACAGAAAAAGCGCTGCATATTTGGAGACTTATTTCATTTTTTAGATATTTGGAACACAATTTAAGAAATATAGTACACACTTTTATTCAACGAAATAGCTTCTTTTGTCATCCAGAAAATTTGCTATTGTCAATTTTCACAGATAACAGAGAGAATATAAGGTCTTTAGCACTACGAAAACTAATTTGTGCTAGAAATGAAAACAGAGGATCATCAGAATAAGAATTTTTCAAGTACCAAAAATAGACTTTAAAGCAAAGGATTTTTTTGCACTTATTAACTGGCAACGAGTTGGACATTTGAACCACCTCTTTTGATGAATGTGCCATTTAAATAAATAGAGGACATGGTAAAAGTTAGACGGAGGAATGGTCAAAATATCCAAGCCATACCCAAGCTGTAGAAAGGTGTTTTCTCATAGTGTTTGAAGCGTCGGAAAGTGTATATGGAGAAGAGAAGAGACACGGCTTCATATTGAATAGGATACAATCAAGAAGTCTTACCAAGCATTATAATACCAAAAAGGATTACATCCTTTAGAAATATGTAAATCTTCAAATTAATAGAATTAAAAAATATATGATTAAGTTCACTTTTTATAAGTTTTGTGATTTATTGTTTTGACTATTACATTTATACTTCATGTATTATTATAAAATTATAATTATTTATAAGTTTACACTTTAATACTTGAATAATCTGCCAATTTTTCAAATGTTTTTCATTAATTCACAATTTTTAATAGATGTTTGTAAAAATGTCAATTTTTAACTTTTTTTTGGGGGGGGGGACTTTCGGGCCACCAGGAGATATGAATGAACTTTAATAATAATAATAAAAAAAAACGCAA
Organism: Araneus ventricosus; assembly: GCA_013235015.1. Lineage (NCBI taxonomy): Eukaryota > Metazoa > Arthropoda > Arachnida > Araneae > Araneidae > Araneus > Araneus ventricosus. The sequence goes on from BGPR01005144.1 coordinate 23,250, forward strand.
ACTAATATACACAAAACAAAACTTTCTTACCCGGCGCTAAAGGAAATTTTGAAAATTTTTTTTATAAATTTCCCCCCAAAAATGTCATTTTTAACTGTTTTTGGGGCACTTGGGGCACTGGGAGATATGAATGGATTTCAATAAAAATTATATAAACTAATATACTTAAGACACAACTTTCCCGCCCCATGCCAAAAAGAATTTTAAAAAAAATTCCTATACTTTTCGATCCATCCTAATGCTTAGGTCGACCCTGTGGGAAATCTGGCTCTGAGAATCACTGCCAGTTCGAAGTCTTTACATTTTAAGTCTTCTGTGATGAATAATTTGCTTTAGAATGTGTAGACGCATACACCTGATTTTTCAGAATTTTTCTAACAGTGCAAGTCGAGCAATCTCGCCACGCTCAGCAGTTCCGTCTCTGTCTTCAAGCACTGCATCCATTTCATTCAAACCTCTCTTCCGCCTTCGACTGAGCAGGCATTCCAAGCATGTGTGGGTATTCTTTGCAGATTTGAAACATTTCTCTCCGCTGATTTTGGCGAATAGATGTCCTAAGTGCTTCAGTATGACAATTAGTCTTAGTAAAGTTAAAGGTTTAAGATATTTTATGATTTTGTTGCAATCTGTGCAATTCATGCATCTCCTGTCATAAAACCTAAATATATTGTTGCGAAAGTCGTCCGGTCGTGAATGTAGTCCAACAAGCAGGATAATGAAAAAAATGAGTCTTTATTCCACTAATATTCCAGCAAAACACGTAGTACAGGTGACAAAACTAAATAACACAAGCAACCAGCAGATCACCAATAAAAACCAGTAACAGAACTTTCAATAGCTGTCTGTGTCTATCAGTTCACTAGCTTTCACTGCGGACGAAACTCCAAAGAAATATTGATTCACTCGCTTGAGGTCCTCGGTATTCATAGCTTTACCGACAGAACGTGACGTCACATAGAGTTATCTCGAAGGTTCTCCATATCTCCGTTCCTAGTAGAGATAAGGCCGTAATTCTCACAGTTTCTAGAAGCTCCATTTTGTCGCCAAAATGGTCGTCAATAGTTCATTGCCTTGGCCTCCAGTAAAAACCTCTATAAAACTCTTTTTCCTGCCATAAAGGCTAACATGGCAGGAAAACAATATTACAGATTCCTAACAATATCAACAATAGTGGATTTCAAATTTCTTTTTTCTCCAGTTATCAAGAGAACTTGAAATGCAACCCTGCGATTATAAAAACCGCATTCGTCGTCTGCTGTAGAAACTGATAGTGTTTTCCGAAGGTCATGTTTGAAAGAAATTCATCAGCAGACCCGACAAAAAAGATCTTTATATAGTACAATTATGACACAGTCTAAGTGCTGATTACTCGCAATTAAGTTCCTCAATTTGAGATCTGATAAATTTGGTTGGAGAGAACTGAATTCCTCCTTAAAAAATTCTAAACCGAGATCTCATGATTGATTAAGAAGTTTCTTTTCATGACCCATAGTTCTTTTTTTTATTTTCTTATACACGAATTGTACACGAAGCAGTAAGTAAAGTAAACGAATGGAAACATCCAAAAAATTCGACCGCGAGATTTCAGTAAATTTTGGCTTTTGGACGTCCCTGAGTCTACGGCCACACGAGCGTTTTCCTGCAGCCACTGCTTGAAGGTCAACCGCTGAAGAATTCTAGACTGAATGCTGAAGCGCAGGGCTGGCCACACGCGTGACCTTCGCGCCGTTTTCTCCCTTTCTCTGGGTGCATACTCGCGGCAGCTGCAAAACGATGCGCTCGGGTCTATTTTTCAGGCTCTGGAAATAATCGCTTTTCTGCTCATGGTGGTTTCCGTTGGTATTTTCATGTGTTCCAGGGTAGGATTATCAAGTAGGCAATTGCCCAGGGGGCCTCAGGCATCGGAATTTTTTCCGGCACTTTCAGGGTTATTTAATTTTTGTAATTTTATTTGGTTTACAAGGGCTATGTACTCGATCGTAGTTAAATTAAAATTAAGTATCGCTTAAATTTCAAAACACTATTCTGAGCAATTTTTTCAGGTTTTAACTTTCTCTTGCAGGTCTGTGCGGTCCACCTTTTTTCTTACAGTTGACGAAGTGACTAATGATTCAACACCCCTGCCAAACTTTGTATATGAATGTTTGGAATGTACTAAAACAAATTTTGTTGCTTTTTTACCGTTTTGTTAAAAAAATTATCTTTAAATTTGAATTTTTTTAAACGCGAGATAATGAAACTAACTTTCTTGAAGCTGACCAGCAATTAAATGTCATATAAAATTTTCATAACTATATTTATATAAAAACTGCTTATCTAGATATTAAATTAAAATCAATAAAAAAAATCGGACTTTGGTAGTTATGGAGGAGGGAGGGACCGTAAATTGATTTGCGTAAGGGGTAATACAGGACTTAATCTGGCCCTGTTGTGTTCTGTTCAACATTTTTTGATATTTGAAATAAATATATCAAGGAATACTACTTGGATAGTGAGCTTACAATTCTTGAACTTCCATAGTTTTTTCCAGTTTTATATTACAGATGTCAGTATTTCAGTTGATTTTATTTTCATGTCATTCAGCTCATTCCTTGTCCTTTTATATTGCTTTTTTGTTAAATGTTTACATTTTTCTGTTTCTTTTTAAATAAAATTGTTTAAAATAATTGTAGGGAAGACCGGGGCAGGTTTACACACTTTTTAAACTTTTATTTTTCTGTTTTAAGACTTTAAAGTATTTATTTCATTTTCATTACCAATTAATTAGTTAGACTTTAAGGCATGTCGTGTATATTTTTAAATACTTTAAATTATTATATTTTGTAATTATACCATTTTCTTTACCATGATATCGCCTGTGTAAACTTGCCCCGGTCATGGGGCAAGTTTACACACCACCAAAAATGATTAAATAGAAGGTTTACAGTGATTAAAATACAACAAATTAAATACAAAGGAACCTAGTTTATTTCAAAAAGTACATAATAGGTTATAATCAATTACGGTGAATCCTAATAGTTTTCAAAATCACTCTCACAATTTATTCAAACAAAATATTTTGAATTGCCGTTAGTAATACAGTCCTCATGAGCCCACTTCTTGCATTCGGTGCATTGCACCCACTGTTCGCCAGATCTTGATTCTTTGTATGGATTTAAACAGTAAATACACAGACAATTTTCATCGCGATCAGAATTAAAAGTTTTCTTGTTTTTCTTTTCTTTTTACACTCAAAATTTCCCAAATTTTCTTTCAGAACAAGGTTTGCTTATTTTTAAATTTATCCACACTGTTTTTTTACATTATTATAACGTGTTTTAGTGGACTCACTGACTGAGACACAGTATGATGGGCTGATGCTAATTTCCTCTTTATTGATTTCTCCTTCTCTATTTGTAAAGCATTTTTTACAGGTGTTATCTGTAAGAATTGATGTTTATCTTTTTTTCCTACCTCTGTTACTTCTTTGCCTTGGCCCTGCTTTTTGAAATGGTCTCACATCTTCAGGTGTTGGAAATGACTTTGTAATGCAACTGCCACTTGTGCCAATTATAACAAAAAAATGGCGATGGGGCAAGTTTACCTACTGTGTAAACCTGCCCCATGCACTGTGTGTAAACTTGCCCCGTAGCCATTTTTTTGTTATAGCTCAGCATTTAAGCTTTATTCATAATAAAAATAATCAACTAAATAGCTTAAAATAACCACAAAAGAACAGCCTAAGAGTATAATCCATAATAAGTTATAATATTCAAATAGTACGAGCTCTATTAAAGCCAATAAGTAAGGGTAAATATTTACTAAACTGGTAAAAAATTAGAAAAAAGTTGTCCACTTCACGATTCACTTTCAAGACTGACTCCAAACTTGCGTGAGTATTAATGGAGGCCGAGGCACTTCTTCTGAATTGACATGTAGTGCTCCCCGACCAATAGGATGTGAAATATAAGCCTTGTGTAAACTTGCCCCGGTCTCCCCTACTTATTAACCCTTTCCCAATTACAACCTAATTTTAATAATTACTCTCTTAAAAATGGATTGATTTGTCCTTTTCAGATGGCGGTTCAAAATTACAAAGTACGCCACAAAATAGTACTCGTGATGCTTCAAAGCTAGACGTTAGTATAACTAACATAAGCTATTTGTGTCGTGTAGCTGCAAAAGTTACCATCGCCACTTTTCAAAAATACGTTTTTTTAAAGATTATATATCCATTTGACCCTCTTAACATGAATTGATAACTAGAACACATTGCCGAAACTCTTCGAATGCATGCAGTTTATTTTTCAAATCTCATTTTGACTAGATGTGACAGAAAATCCACTTTTCTCAAAATTTTCTTTAGTTGGCGATGGCCACTTTTGCAGCTACAAGGCACATTTGTTACTAATTGTGTCTTAATTGAACAAATTTGCGTTGGTGGTGAAAGGAAATAATATGGTTCAAATTAAAGCAGGAATTCTTTCGATTACCTTCTTACTTTAAAGAAATATTTAAGAACCTATAATTTATCTTTCAATTTTTTTAGTTGAAGAGGAAGAATGTCAGGAAGAAAAACCAATATCGAAGGAAATTATAAACACTTTTGTTTCGTTTTCAAGTACGAGATAAGTGGAATGAATCTGTCGTTTATACGTTTCTAATGACTCAAAAGATTCACACAAACAACTGTTTGAATTCGTCGCTCTGTTGCACTAGAAAGCAGAAACAAATGACAGCTCGCGTCAGAAAATCCGCACGCGTGGCCAGCTGTGGTTTGGATACGGCCGCCGCGAGAAAACGGCGAAGAACCGCTTGTGTGGCCGTACTCCAAGTCCTAAAAACAGTCTGTCAGCGTCTGTGTGATCGGAATGACGCAACGCGCTAGATGGATGGAGTTTGGCTTTTACGCCAAAGTGGGGCATGCATCAAATTTTGGCGGCAACTCATCCGGAATTTAGTCTAGCATTTGTTCACTACGATATGGAACAACACGTATTGTATTTACAAAGACTTTTTCCTAACATGAGCGTTGCCATTTACGCTAGGTGAAAATATTTCAGTAGAACCTCGGAAATCCGAACCCCGGTAATCCGATCACCTTTTTATTAATTATCTGAAACATTTTTTACTGAAAAATGAAGGTAAAATATCAATTACGTAGCAGAAACAAAGCTAATGTTTATTCCTAACTTAAGGGAAGCATTCGAATTGGTCTTTTAAGAATGAATACGGCGCCTTAGTGAGTAGAAACATGTTCAGATATCTTCTTTTTACCCTCCACTTGTTTGCCACGGGTACCGTGCGAGTAGCCGCGCGCTCTTTCCGCACGCCTTCACAGAGCACTCAGAGTCAATGCTCTACTGCATTTAGCATATCAAGAGTATTGAACTGAATTTCCCGATACTTCGAATTCCCCAGAATCCGAACAGAGGTCAGCACCAATTAATTCGGATTCCCGGGTTTTACTGTACTTCCAAGCATGAAACCCCTCTGAGCGGCCAATTTTCTTTGGAACGGAGGGTGTTGAGAGGTTTCATCTATAATAGAATTACTCAGAGAAATCGGTGATGATCACGTGGTTTGGTTACGTTCCAAAGAGATTCAGACGGTCTGTCTACAAAATAGGGATACTGTTTTGATTCTGTGATCAGTAGGAGTTATGAGAGGGTTTTTTTCAATCTGAAGTTTAGCAGGTTCTCTTCTTTTCAATTTATGTTGATTCGTCGACGCGGAACTCCGTTAATATCAAATAGAGGTTAGACTAGAATTAATTTATTTGTCCACTTCTCGGAGATCTTTACTTTCGTTGTCGTTAAAAAAGTCCTTTCTTTTTCGTACTTAATTTTGGAATTGAATATTTACAAATTTTGCAAAACGAAAGTGAGTGTCATCATTGCTGTTTTCCATGCTTTTTTTACTTTCTCGTATACGAAGTATGCAAAGAGAAAGTATTGTAATCGTCAAAAAATTCGAACTCGAGATTTTGACGGATCTCCACGTTTTAGATCTCCCTGAGTCCGAAAAACACAATTTTGGAATTATGTATGTCTGTGAACACGGTAACTCGAAAATTATTTGCGCTACGGGGATGAAATTTGGTATGTGGTCTTGAAACATAATTTGTAGGTTTCTATCAAATTTTGGACAAAATCCGTCAAAGGGAAGTCTGTCTGTCTGTATAATCGCGGTCATGCGAACACTATAACTCAAAAACGTAAATAGCTAGATGGATAAAATTTGGTACACAGTTTTATAGTCATGAATGTAGGTCCGTATAAAAGTTTGGGCCAAATCCGTCAAAGGGTTGACTGTCTGTCGGTCCGTATAATTTACTTTTGAAGAGAATCCGTCGTCCCCACGCGCATGCGTGCTGGAAGAACGGAGAGGAATTTCATTACGGAGTAGCGAATTCCCTCAGTTTGTCCTTGAGCCGGTAAGAGAAGAAAATCGGTTCGCGTTTAATCGCACGCATCTCTGAATTTGATTCTTTACGTAAATATTTTAGAATCACTTTAATCTACAATGAAAAACCTTCTGATAGTCATTGGATTCTGGATTAGAGTAGGTTCGAATTTTTTTATCCACGCGGGAGGAAGGGAAACGGCACTTTTTGGGGGAAGTATACGAGAAAGTTTAGGGGAGAACACTCCCGCTGGTTTCATTTCTTAAGCACTCTGCCAATGCGCATGAGAGTTTCGGCTACAATTTTCGTCAATAAATCTGTGACAATCAGATCTGAAATATTGTTGGTAAGCTAAAAGCCTGTCTCAGACGGGCTCAGATCTTCTAGTTGTATAATGTTCGTTTTGCGCAGCAGGTGACTGAACGGTTGCCCTTGATGGCCAAGTCGTTTTCCCTCACCTCGTCGCGGGCGCCTGGCGACCGGCACTTCATGCTGATGACACCGTGTTTGTTTCCTTATGGACTTCTCAGCGAACCTTTGGTGAATTGTTTCGCCTGACATAATCTATTATCTTGCGATTGGAGAAGATCTCAGATTTTTATGATACATTGTTCGAGTCATTTGAATGAATGCAATAACAACCAACAGATTTCGTGCCTGGCTACGAGAAATCTGCCCGCATCTTAAATAATTTATGGATCACCGACTTCTGCATGGCGTAATCGAGAACTGCATCCATATGAATTTATTTTTTTCTTGAAATTGTGTTTTAAAACGCACTTTGAATTATTTATGATAAGTTGCACATGAAATAGAAGAATAGTAAGGGTTGATAACGTTCATTCATCAACAACCGATTAAACTTTTTTTTTCGACTTCGATATCTAAATTATATTACAATATTTTCTAATGCAAATTGTTAAAAAAAAGCGAAATTACCGTGAAGAAGAAGAAGACCGTGTATGATGCTGCAATAATTATAGAGACATTTCGACAGCCATGAATAATCCTCTAATTTTCCAGGTTACTTGCCATCTCTAAAAACGATGGACTTAATGAAACTGCTAGTTTATTTTCTCGAATATGACTTGCAATTGCTAAATCAAATAAAAGAGGTAAGTTCTGATTTTATAGAAAAATATTCATTGCGGTGAGAAATAATTGTTCTGAAATGTTTCATGTCTGCCTTTTAACCCCTTAGCTTAGTCCGTGCTTCGACTTATCGCACTTGTAAATTTATAATATAATATTAAGTCATTCATAAACGTTAGAATTCGGTACAAAAATGTTGGGTAATTCATAAACATTTCGAGTGTTCTTTTGGTCTCTCAGTTGAATCAATACGGCAACACAGAAAGTGTCATCCAATTAGTTAGCGGATAAAACAACACATTTAGGGGCTTTGAAAAAGAGGCGATGAAAACGTTCCCCCCACTATAATCGTTTCATGAAACATAAATTGTTTCGAAAATCCTATCGAACCGAGTCTGTCGCCGACGATACACTGCAGGACTAGAACGCACTTCAACTACTATCTACTGTCTCAAGAGTAGTCTGTCGAGCTGAAAGTTTCATCCGCAACCCATATCAGCAGCTTCTTTCTCAGAATCCGAATCAGCTTCTGGAATGCCCAACCCCGATTGAAGCCGACGTTCAAGTTTCTCTTCCGAAGGCGCGTTGACACCGAGCGTTGTAAACATTTGTTTTCATCTTTTTTGTTTAAATCCTATGATGACAACTTTTTGTTGTAAACAGAATATTAATGGTTCTTAAAACTTTTGTTGCCATCACACATGCGTGAACTCTCTTCTCACTTCATTCGTCAAGTTGTCGAGCGTGAAAAATGTTGCGCTTTGTGATGTTGTTAAATTTTGAATATCAATATTGATTAATCATTACTGAGATACTAGTAATTAATACACCAGTCATTCACTTAGCAAACTTTGCATCAAGCAATTGATTATAACATTAAAATTTCGATTTAATCATACCATTAAAATCTCAATTTTATCCTTTGACTTCCCTAGTACTAATATGCGTTGTGTCTTTATTTACTTTAAAAAATATACCCAACCCTAATAGCACAAGACGCTGTACAATATTGTTACGATATCTTCACGATATTGTACGGCATTCAGAATACCGGACAACGTCGTAGAGATATCGCACAATATCTTGTGCTAATAGGGAAGGTTCTAAGAATTTAAAAATTCTACCAGATTCATGAATACAACATAGTGATTTTCACCAATGCATAAATAATTTGACATACACAAGATTTTGAGTTTTCAGGGCTAACTTTTATTTAAGCAATTAGGTCATATGTAAAATTTAAACAATAATTTCATGAAATCTCTAGACTATTGCTGACAACATAATGCTAAGATGAATTGTGAAGTTATGAGGGGGCCTAACCTCGATAGACACATATCAATAAAAATTAGAACATCTCAATCAAAACTCCAATACGCAACAATACATATAACACTCTCAACACAGTCATTTACTAAAACAATTCAATTAATTAAAATCCACTTCAACATTTACTAGCATTAAACAGAAAGAACATTCAGAACTAGAATCTGGAAATTCATTAGCATTTTGCAATCTTATCTTAGAAATCTCTCACTTAAGTGTGTACACAAATGGATACCCTAAATCTTTAGCTAAAAAATATCTTTATCATATCCCTTTTTAATTTAAAATTTAATTTAAAATTTAATTTTTAAAGCACCTAGGACAAGCATTGTCCTTTAAAGTCAATCTATCAATTAAGACCTTTTTAATGTATACAGCAATTAAAACATTGCAATTAAACCAATATCTCAAAGCTTTACAATTAATCTTTTAAATCCAACTACTGATAAAATTTCAGATAAACAAAGTACTACACTTAATCTTTAAACTAAGATATTCAAAGCATTACAATTATTCTTAAAAATCCAACTACTGGTTAAATTCAGGTGTCAAAGTATTACAAATTATTCTTAAAAATCCAACTACTGATTAAATTCAGATGTCAAAGTATTACAAATCATTCTTATAAATCCAACTACTGATTAAATTCAGATGTCAAAGTATTACAAATCATTCTTATAAAT